>PVKE010009839.1:0-43850 GCA_004027555.1 Craseonycteris thonglongyai | reverse complement strand
TTAAAAAAAATATATATATATGTATAACCAAAATCCAAAAATTGTGTTTCACTTCCTCTACCATACCTATCTCTCACCTGGATTACTGTTATCATCTCCTAATTTATTTCCTGCTTCAACTCTTGCCTCCACCATCCTAATCTCCCTTTAACAACCAGACTAATTCTTTTAAAATGTAAATAAGACCATGACACTCCCTGTCTGGAACTCCCCATAAACACCTTGCCCCACTTAGAAGAAAATATAAAATTTTTGTGTGACCAAGTACCCAATTTTTCCTCCAATCTTTTGTCTTGTCACACCTTCTCACTCACTCATCTTCAACCACCCTTGTTTCTTTATCACAAATACACAGTCCTGAATCAGGACTTTTGCACTTTCTGAAACAAATTTTTTCCCTATAGATCTAGTTCATTCTCTTCCTACCTAACATATCTCTGCTAAAATGTCACTTCTGGAAGGAAACCTTTCCTGACCATCATTCTAAGACATGTACTCTTTATCAATCTCTGTTTTCCAACTGTTCTTTAGTTTTCTGCACTGAACCTTTAGCTTTACATTATTTGTCTCCTATTTGTTTATTGTCCACATCCTTCACTTAACAAAGACTTAGAAAAGACAAAACTTCTTGTTTACTGACATTTTTTCCACGTTATCTAACAGTACTTAATACATAATAATAACTCATTGTTAAATAATTACATAGATAAGGTAATGGATAAAGGAATGAATAAGTGACAAACTAATGCCACTTATTAGTTTTATATTTGGAGCATTAATATTTTGTACAGTTTGGTTTTTTTTCTTGGAGTTTCTGACATTCTTTTTCGTGAGGGGGGTAGCAGCATGTTTATCCTACATTATCCTCAGTATCTTTCATTTTAATCACTCCATTTATTTCCTAATTTTATTTTTCATAAAGTTCACAAATTTTTGGCTTTAATTGGAAATTATATCTATATACTTGACCACACATTCTTGTACAGATATTTAACTGAACTTTCAGTTTCAGGCCATTTTTATTACCATGGGCTGTTAAAATGAAAATTCTGGATTTATTCCTGACTCTGTTCTTTCTTTCACATTGAACAAATCCTATTTCTACCTTCAGAATATAACCAAAATGTAATACTTTCATAATTCTTACACTACCATAGCTATGTCTCACCTGGATTACTTCTGTTTCCTATTTATATCTTCAATTTATTCTAGATTTATAGTCACATTGTATTTGTTTTGAATTTCTCTAAAGATTTGTTCTATTGTTTGTGACAGAGACAGAGAGAGACAGAGACAGAGAGAAGGGGGAGGGCCCAGAGCAGTCTCCATAGTTGTACATCATCAGTTTTTGACATGGTTTCATTCCGCAGAGGTGGACGAGGGCTGTGCAGGGTGGGAACTGGGCTGCCCCCCACCCCCTCTGCATGGAAGGCATGCCCCATTGAGCCAGTAACCAAATTGGGGGGCAAGAACCAAACTGGGGTCCTCCTGAATAGGAAGTTCACCCCCGTTCAGCATACGGGTCCACAGAGGCCAAGGCCAGATTCTGTCCTTGGTCTCTGGGGCTGCAAATCAAGTGAGCACTTAACCTGCTGAGCCATCCCAGCTTCCCCTGTTCTAAATTTTTTCTTGTTTTTCACTGAAGATACCCTTTATGCTTTCATCCTTCTGACCAATTGATACAGATTGCTCTCTTGGCCTGCTATAGAGCTGTCATCTTAGAACTTAACTTTATTTCTATTATAGGCTGAACTCACCCTTATCTGACTCTAATATCTGAATAGTTTTTACTTAATTCATGACTTTGCCAAATTATATCCTCAAATTGATCTTTTTTTGTTCTTGCTCTCTATAATGAGTTTACTCTCTCAATTTCAAATATCTTTTATTTTAAAGACTTATTTTATTGTTTTGAAAGAAGAAGAGGGTCACAGAGGGCCCAGAGTGGTTTTCATAGTGGTACATCATTAGTTGTGACATGGTTTTCATTCCACCCAGGTGGATATAATGCCACACAGAGTGGGAACCTAATGCAGGGAGGGGCCTCCTGCATGGGAGGTAAGAAACTTCACTGCCAAGCCATCCTTGTGGTTACCAGTTGCACTGAAGTTTAGCTTATGGGGTTGCACGGACCTGAGCCAGAAATTGAACCCCGGACCTTGCGATGGCAAGGCAAGCACTCAACCACTGAGCTATCCCAGCATCCCCTTGGTTTCTAATACCTTACCTTTATCCTGAGATCTTTTTAGATTTCTCTGCATCAGTCCCCCATTGGAAATATTCAGTCTGAAAATATGACTGTTCCTCTTGTATGTTTTTTATTAGATAATTTCTTCTATTTCCCTCTTTCTGTTTTCTCTGATTTTTATCTGAGTTCCATTTAATCTGATATTGGGAACTTTATTCATATCTTTCTTTCTTGCTGTACATTCTTTTGATCTACATTCTGGGAGATTTTTAAAAATCTGTTTTTCAAACTTAATGTGCATCATGTGTTTGTTCGTTGTACATTTTATTTCCAGTATGTTTTTTTCTATTTTTTAAATGCTTCTTTTACATAATTACAGTTAATGGTTGCAATATCTTAATGAATACCTTTTACTTCTCACCAGAATTCTGTTGAGCTATTTAGAGAATATACTGAATTGGAGGTTTTATTGGGCATATGCCAGCAACAGGCTGTTCTCTATATGGGGGCTTGAGGAGTGGTTGTCTCAAAAGCCTAGTTCTCAGTAATACATGACATTTCTATGTTCAAATCTGGATCTCTTCCTCTGCAGTTCCTCTGTCAGAATTATGCAGTGGGTTCACACAGCTGGTGGCGTTCCTCAATCTACTCCATCTTCTGGATATTTGATGAGACCTCTTGTCTGCTGATGCCCTGTCTTCCTATTCGCTTTGTTGGTGTAGTAGCATACAATTTAAATTTGTTATTATCATTAGAATGTGATTTGGGAAGAGAAAGAATGTAAGCTTAAGTTTTCAATCTACCCTGTTGACCTGGAATCATTAATGTAGTGTTCCTGCCTTTTATTTTTTTCCCCTCTGATATACCCAAACATTTGAGGTAAGCATTTTTCTCCTGTAATAAAAAAAAAATAGTCCATCAGAAGATCTTATCACAGTGTCATTTCTGACCCTCGCAGAAGATCTTGGCTAGTAAATTTCTGTGGACCTCATACTCAATGACTATAAAATAGATTATCTCAGATATAGAAATTTCTTTTCAGTCTAAAAGCATAAGTTTATTGTAAAAATATTAATATTAAATATATATATGTTTATATATATGTATGTATATGTGTGTGTATGTGTGTGTATGTATGTATGTGTGTATGTGTGTATGTATGTGTATATATATATATATACATATATATATATATATATGTTGTTGTTATCATGGAATGCTTTCAGGCTGTATATTCTGGAAAGACAAAGCCAGAATTCAAAGACAGTGTCATTAAACAAGAAAGAAATCTCATTTTTCAAAAAAATTCTCTTTCTATTGTAAATTGTATTCTGAGGGTGGGGGGACCATCTGGCATCAAAGCAGTAAGGTTTTATTTATAGAATAAAAAGAATGACAGCTCAATTCACTTTATAGAGAAGTCACACCAAAAGCTTATAAGAAAAGATTCTCGCCTTTGCAAATGTTCATATTGCTCTTTGAATCTTTTTTTCCAATTATGAGAAAGAACCAGAGTGCATCTAGTGTGCAGTGATATATTTGCTTTCATTCACAGCATGTTTACAATAATGTTATGGATTTTGGGTCAATAGGCTGAAAATAAGATCTTAGATTTTTATTTCTGTTTTTTTTTAAAATAGTTCCAGGGAGTTAGAGGCACACGGAAAAGCAGTTATAATATTTTTTTAAGAACAAAATTGTACCATCAATTGTAACTGTTTACCTTAATTAGTTCTTACTACGAAGGCCCTGGCTTAATCTGACTTAGCAGCCTACACTAACATGTCTGTGAACTTGACATTTTCTCAAAAGCTAACAAAGTATGTATTAGTTCCTATTTCTCAATTTGAGATAAACTGCTATTGGTGAATGAAGAACTGTTTGGAATATACGTTAGTAACTTTCTACACATACAAGGGGAGAGTTTTAGTCCACGGGCATATAGGAGAATCATACAGAGGCATAAAAAAACATAATTTGCTGCATTATAATTGGACCTGGGAGAAAAACTGTCCTTCTGCCACTCGGACTTTTTCTTCTGGGAATGTAAACCATGACTTCTTTCTTACAAGTTTTATTTCTACACATCTGTAGCATCAATTTAATCTTCAAAGATAAATAAAATATTTATTAGGAAGAAAAGTTTACTAAACTTCATGGCAACAGTATTTTCATAAATCTGATACTATGTCATGAAGTTGTGTATTTTTTGGCAAATGTGTTTTCATTTTATTGAGTACTTTAACCTATGGTAATAATATGTATATTTTTTACTGAATTTACTGGGCTGACATTTACATCATGTATATTTTTAAACAATTGTAAGGTTATAGAAACAGAAATGAAATAATATCCAATTATAAAACATTGATCTGAGATTATTTAGAACTTAAATTGGAATAACGAGATTGAAAGAACCTATGCTATTCATAAATAATTAGTTGTTGTCTTAGGGTAACACAATGTTTGTATTTTATGCTATTACTAAAGTAGGGTGTTTAAGAAAATTTTTTTTTTTTTTTTTTTACATAGAGAGACAGAGACAGAGAGAAGGGGGAGGGCCCAGAGCAGTCTCCATAATTGCATGTCATTGGTTTTCTACATGGTTTCATTCCACACAGGTGAGCACAGGCTGTGCAGGGCAGGAACTGGGCTGAGGAACTCCTGCATGGAGCTCACCCTGGTGTGACCCAAACTGGGGCACACCTCAGTTCAGCATGTGGGTTTGCACAAGCCAGGACCAGGATTCAGTCTTTGAACCCCAGGGCTGAAAGACAAGTTCTCAACCCACTGAGCCATCCTGGCATCCCCTAGAAAATTATTTTAAATAGCAATTCTTATATTCATTGCAGGAATAATAAACAAGCTTGTGCCATAGTTTTGTTTTGAATAATCTTTGTTGACAATCGTTGGTTTTTTTTGCTATTTTTGAATTTTTTTTAATTTATTTTATTGTTTTTGACAGTGAGAGATAGAGAGAGACAGAAAGACAGAGAGAAGGGCGAGGGCCCAGAACATTCTCCATAGTTGTACATCATCAGTTTTCAACAGAGTTTCATTCCACACAGGTGGGCAGGGGCCATGCAGGGTGGGAACTGAGCCTCCCACATGGGAAGCGAGAACCAAACTGGGGGCATACCCCAGCTCAGCATACGAGTCCACATGGGCTGCAATGGACCCTGGGGCTGCAAAATGAGCACTTAACCCAATGAGCCATCCCAGCTTCCCCGTTGTTTGTTTTTAGTTGGGTCATATTTTCTTAATTCATTTTGACAATCTTTACCCTTTAATTGGTGAATCTAAGCATTTAAAGTTATTTATTTATTTATTTACTTATTTATGTATTATTTTCTTATTTTTGAATTATAGTGGGCATCCAATATTATATTAGTTTCAGATATAGAACATTGTGATTACTAGACATTTATATAAATTATGATCTTATCTCCCTACTGACACCATAGATAGTTATTACAATATTATTGACTATATTCGCTATGCTGCACCTTAAATCCTCATTACTATTTTCATAACTGGCAATTTGCACTGCTTAAGCCCTTCATCCTTTTTACCATTCCCTCCAAACCCCCTCCCACCTATTACCCCAAATAATCCAGTACCCATCTGATACTATATAGTTATTACAATATCACCGACTATATTTCTTATTCTATACCCTACATCCTCATGACTACTGTGTAACAACCAATTTATACTTCTTAATTTCTTCTTTTTTTCACCCATCCCTAACCCTCTCTCCTATCTGGCAACCATCAAAATGTTTACTGTATTATGAGGGTTGTTTTTTTGTTTTTTTGTTTTGCTTTATTTATTTTGTGTTTTAAATTCCACATATAAATGAAATAATATATTTGTCTTTCTATGATTGAATCTTAGTCTCTTTTCAATTGCTCTTTCTTCTCCAGTCCCAAATTTCTTATTATATTTAATGCATTTTTCTGTTTTGTGCCTGTGGCATTTTTCTCATTTGTGTGAGATCCCAATGACAAAGATCATATTTTTTTTAGTCTTTGTTCTTCCACTACTTATGTTGGTAAACGCTAAGGGCTAGATAGATAGTTGCTGAATTTACCCTTGCATTATCTAAATTTTTAATGAAGTCTTCCAGTTCTTTTAGTAGTTTTCTCTTCCCTATAAAGTCATAGAGGACTGTAAAAATAAGAGAATAGTGCTCTTTTACAAAGCTGCTGAAAGGTAAAAATCAAAATGAAACAATAAATATATTATTATAAATAAGTCAAATTAAACTAGATTTTGACAATTCTACGGAATAACTAAGGCTTTTAGTATGTGTTTAAAATTTTTATTTTTTTTATTTTTTATGACATAGTTCCATTCCACACAGGTGCATGTAAGGCCACTGGTTTAGTTCTACCCACGTGATGCATGTAAGGCCACGTGGGTAGAACTAAACCAGTGGCCTCTGCATGAGAGTCAAGAAACCCCACCACCACCCTGGTGGTTTCCAATTGTGCTGCAGTTCAGCATGTGGATCTGCACAGGTCGAGGCTGTAACCCAACCCCTGGGCCTCATGGCTGCAAGGCAAGCACGCAACATGTTGAGCTATCCCAGCTTCCCTAAAGTTTTTGTTTTTAATAGAAGCTTTATAAACAACAAATTATCCTTGCAAAGCAATTTAAACACACACAAAAATGGCTAAGTATTCTAGGTAAATGTATTAATGTTTGCAAGGTACATTATTGTTTTAATAATCTCAAAATTTTCAGGCTTAAGGGGACCACACCATGTCCTTATAAACACATCCATCATTTTATTTAACAATTCCATTAATTTCTTAACATATTTTTACTCTTGCTTTCTTCAAATTTTTGGTGGGGCCACTTTCTTAAAGAAAGTAATTTCTAAGATATTTAAATGAATAATTATGAGACTGTGCCTACAGAAATAAATTATTTAGTTAATACCTTATTATAAAACCATCTAAACAGTGGTCTGCTTACACTTTCTCCTACCTTCCTATACTTTCGTCTCTTTGTCCATCATCTTTATCTTCTGTTAAAGAACCTATTCTTATGCTGTTCAAACTCTGTCTTTCACCCACTTACATCCTGCTGATTTGCAGGTAACCATGACAATATTTCACAGTACTGAGGTTATGTGCCTTATAAAATGCTGCCATTCTTTCTTAAATGTATTAACAAGCACATCTTTCCCAAAATACACACATGCACACAAATGTTTTAAAACTACATGATATTTGGGAACTCTTAAAAGACTGAGTGTGCAAATAAATTATTTAATGAGTGGGTAGTGACCATGATTCTTTTGTGAGGAACAAATAAAAGCACATAAATGATTGCAAATACAAAAATAATATCTTATTTTTCTAAATCATTCTTATAAATAATTTTACTCCTTCAGTATCTATTTTTGTGAGTTTAACATGATTAGAAATATTTGCTATTTAATAATCACAGCAAGGTTAGAGATATAGATGCTTTCAGTAAAAATTACCGGTATTAATCATTATTAGTTTCTTAATATTTCTAACCAGGCAACGTGGTTCAGCATAAAGGTGCTGGTCAAGAAGGGAAAAAATTGAGATTCAGACTCTGGGCAAACAGGTATGACCTGTTTTTCAAACATGAAACACCTGTAAAACAGGTAACACCTGTTTTTCAGGTATGACAGCTTTTCAAAATATAGATTGTATCCTAAAATTTTATTGACTCTTTGCCTGTCTTCAGGAACACATACGTGAAAAATGCTCAAGATTACTAGCAATTAGGAAAATGCAAATTAAAACCACAATGAGATACCACCTCACACCTGTTAGAATGGCTATAATCAACAAGACCAGGAATAACAAGTGCTGGAGAGGCTGTGGGGAAAAAAGGAACACTCATACACTGCTGGTGGGAATGTAAACTGGTACAACCACTGTGGAAGGCAGTGTGGAGATTCCTCAAGAAACTAGGAATGGAATTGCCATATGACCCAGCAATCCCTCTCTTGGGTATCTACACAAAAAACCTGAAAACCTTAATCCACAAAGACATATGTACCCCAATGTTCATGGCAGCACTGTTCACGGTGGCCAAGTCATGGAATCAAACTAAATGTCCTTTAATAGATGACTGGATAAAGAAGTTGTGGTACATTTATACAATGGAATACTACTCAGCAATAAGAAAATATGAATTATAGCAATTTATGACAACATGGACAGACCTTGAAAACATCTTATTAAGCAAAATAAGTCAGATTGAAAGAATCAAGAAACATATGTCCTCACTTACATGTGGAATATAAAACTGAAAGGAACACAGAAACAAAGATTCATGGACACAGTCAATAGTTTAGTGGTTACCTGAGGGTAAGTGGGGAGGTGGGTGGGAGAGATAGGTGTGGGGGAGTAGGGAGGGGAAATCAAACACACGGTGATGGAAAGTGAGCTGATTCTGGGTGGTGAGCACATAATGTGATGTATAGACAGTGTAATGTAGAATTGTATACCTGGAAACAATGTAACTGATATCAATTAATGTCACCCCAATAAATTTAACAAAAAATTTTATTGACTTACAATTAAGAATTAAGTTATAACCTTTTTATTGAGTATTCAAATATCTCTTACTCTGTTTTCTCTGCATTGCTATAATTTAATACTGAGTGCAACAACATCACAAATCTCATCAAAAATAGGTATTTTTTGAGTAATAGTAGAAACACTGACCTAAACACTGAAATTAAATTAAAGATGTTAGATGTTAACTCAGAACTTAAAGGATTTACAATTAAGTTGGAGATATAACTCAGTTGTTACCAAGTCTTTTTTTCTAAGTGATTTCATTCCTTATTAAATTAGTATAGCCAGTGATTAGTGCTGCTACACACTCTCTTAGATGTGCTCAAGAAAGTAACACACAGAGCACATCCTCTGGGAACACATTCTTTATTTATTCTATTCTTTCTTCTACTACACTTCCTTAGTTCATGCTCTTATCTCAATATTAAGGTCACTATCCTTTTCTTGAGCTCTTCTTGTCATCAGTTATTATGTTCCAGATTAAACACTTAAAAACAAAGTTTCCAACGTATCACCAACTATCAAAGTTTACAGTAGAATAAAGTTTGTCATGGAAGTGCAACAAAACCTGGTACTCAAAAACCTTGTGTTATTGCATTACCACATTTTTTGCCAATATTTTACCTTCTACCTGGCACTACACATTGTATGTATATATATATATATATATTTTTTTTAATATTTAAAGACTAATTCAGGCTACAACTGTTCTTTTAAGCCTTCTCAGAATTCAAAATGATATCTTTAATAATAAATAATAACAAATAGTAACAGCAATATCTAATACTAATAATTTCTAATACTTGGAACTTAGGTCTATGCTCCAGATATGCACCATGAACAATGCCTTATGCATATCATCTCACTGAATCTTTGTGTTAGCTTTCTATCATGACTGTAACAAATTGTCACAGATTTACCAGATTATAATGATACAGTTTTCGTATTTGCGATTCTGAAAGTTGTCAGTCTAACGAACATCATTGACTAACATCAAGATGTGGGCAAGCCTGTGATCCTTTTTATATATATAGCTCTAGAAAGAATCTTTCTTCTTGCCTTTTTTACTTTATAGAGGAGCTATTGTATCACACCAGTTGTCTTAGAATATGTGGAATGTTGGAAAATAATGATTAAAAACATGAGGTCTAGACTCAGAAAGCTTGGGTTTGAAGCCTAACAGTTAGTGTGTGACCTTGAGAAGTTGCATTTAATAATTCTTACCTAAGTTGGTCCCTATCTCATTGAGCCATTACAAAGTTTAAATGAATTAATCCATGTTAGAATTTCCAACAGATATTAAAATGTAAAAGTACTTTAAAAATGTCAGCATTTGTTTTTATTAACATCATTATTAGATAAGCCTAGAGACATTGGTGCTGTCACTTCCAATGAGAGATATCCATCAATAGGAAAAAGCAATAGGCATTTTTAGTGACTTACAAGATTATGAATAGTCAGAGTAAAAACAATGTTCATCAAATGTTTCTTACCGGTAGACGCTTTCATGTGGTGAAAAATAGAGAATACTTACTTAATCTAGAGCCTGTAGAAAAATGTTCTCCCCAAAATGTTCATTTGTCTTCATGGGTACTGAAAAAAAATTTTTTAATTTTCTTTGTCTTGGGCTAGGTTTCCTGGAATATAATACTGAGATTAGGATTCTCACTGAAGTGATTTCATAGGGAAAGACAAGTAATTGGAAAAAGATAAAATAATAGTGTTGCCACAGTTATAGACTATTTTTATTCTGAGACCCTGGAGAGGCTCTGAGCAAAAATTAGACCAGCAAGTTATTTCAATATTGTGAATGGGAGTAGCCCATTGTATGCTACTAGGCCAGTCAGCCCATATCTAGGTGAGGGGATAGTCTTCCAAGCCATATATATACTGTTTGGCAATTCTTAGAAGGGGGTAGCTTTAGTTGACACATCTAGACTACTCATAAATGCCAAAAAAAAAAAGCTTTCTGCTGCTGTATTCAGGGTATATATTTATATCTACCTATCCACTGATTTGATCAATAGATAGTATAGGTACATAGATCATGGATAATAGGTAGATAGATAGACAGACAGACAGACTGACACACACACAGATAAAAGTATGTAATATAATTTTTTTTCTGGTTTCACTAATCTTAAGGGTATAAAAAAGTAAACAATGGCATTAACAGAAAAATAAGTCTCTTACTATAGCCCACCAGCAGAATTTTGTAAAACTAGTTTCCATCCTCCTCCTTCCTGGTTCCTCATGCATACTCCCAAAGGGCCATAATGTCTTGTCTTCTACCTTAAAGTGCCTGCCATTAATCTCTGTGCTATTTCTGTGTTCATATTGTTAGTCTGCAGCAGGTCAATTCTACCATTGCTTTTTGATATTGGCATGACTATAATTACACTTATATGTTTCTTCCAATGGTCATTATACCAAACTGGATATATATACATACTGTTGTCACATTTTATATATCATTGTATTCAAATCATTGCCATAGTCTCCCTCAAAGACTATAAATGTGGTGGGCTAACATTTATTGAGCTCTTATGAAGCACAAAGCAATTACATAAATGATCTCACTTATTCCTCACAACAACCCAATAAGGTGATTTCATTGCATAATTATATAGCTGAAGCAATAAAAACATCAAAGAGAGACTATTGGTTAAAATCAAATACCTAGGAACTATTATATAAAAGTGAAATTCAAACTTGAAGATTGTCTCTATCAGAATCTATATTCTAAGTAGATCTAAAAGAAATATATTCCCTCTTTTTTTTTATTATAGCCATTTCCTTCTGCAGATTCATATATAAATTCTAGAAGATAGAGGAAAATCTGCCTAGTTGTATTCAGAACATGCCAATCCAAACATTGTCCTTGGACCAAAGTTTCTCATAGTTCAGTCAATTTCTTCCCAAATTTAGGGCTTCACCTAAAAATTTTAAACTTGATTCTCGTTCTTGGATGAATTAAGTACTTTTAACGTGAAAGTCAGCTGTCAGCCTCAAAAAAAACAGATCTTCTTATGAATAGACCCCTGTGTGGTATCCTACCTATTCTTCAAAGCTAACACTTCCCAACTCACTTGTCTTCTACATGCCTGCCTTATCTCATATCCATGTGTTTCAGTCATTATTTCAAAGATATGCTTTGAGGGTCTGCTCATGGGAAAGTGATTCTATAGGGCAAACAGGGATACAAGAGGAGTGAAACATAAATGAGAGACCAAAATAATAAGAGTAAATTTGAACGAACAACTTTATATAACAATTAAAATGTTTTGTGAAATTGAAAATTTAATAATAATACATAATGCAAGAATAGCAAAACACCAGTTAATGTTCAAATACCTTTGCATTATCTAGGAAATTCTAAGTGTATTAGTTTATATTAGAATTTTTAAATGTCAGTGAAGTAATCACTACAGTAACTACTAAAAGAACAATAAGAAATATGTAAATATCAGCCTAACAAAGCAGACAAATAAGTAATAAATAAATAAATAAATAAATAAATAAATAAAAGAAGGCAGGGAATGAGGAAAAAAGTACAAAAAAGACAGATTACATAGAGTACTGTGGTAGGTTTGAACTTAAATGTAGTAGTAATTATAACAAATATAATATAAATAGAAGAGGTACTCCAATTAACAAAAATTAGCAGACTGGACTTAAAAAAAAAAACCAGAAAACATGCTGCTGCCAAAGAGAACTGTCCAAATCTATGGAAAGAACTAGATATTAAAATCCAAGAAGCAAACAAAACATCTAATTAGTTTAATTTGAAAAGCCCTTCTTGGAGGCATAAGTGTGTCAAAAATTAATGACAAAGAAGGAATACTCAAGGTAGCCAGGGAAAAGAAGATGGAAACCTATAAAGAAAATCTGATTAAATTATCATCAATTTTTTTTCAGCAGCAACTTTACAAACTAGAAAAAAGTGGAATCAAATATTCAAACTACTGAAAGAGAAAAATTACCAGCCAAAATAATATATTTAGTGATGTTTTCCTTTAGATATGAAGAAGAAATAAAACCTTTCCAGACATACAGAAGCTGAGGAAATTTTCCACCTCAATATTTTTATTATAGGAAATACTGAAGGAGATTATCCTACATTAAAAAAAAAGACAAATGTATATGAAACTATGGGTAGGATGACTGACAATCAAAGAGGAAATTGTGACCCTTATTCTGAATAGGGTACTATACACTAACTATTACAACATTTTAAAAACTTTTCTGAAAAGGAGAAGACAATAGCTACTGCAACTCAGAAATTAACACACAGTATAGAGATAACTTATGATAACAAAAACATAAAATGGGAAGGAGTAAAGTTATGAAAAAAAGACTACTGTATACATAAAACTTTCTATTGCATAAGATGAATGTTAAACACACAGGCACAGAACTGAAACACATTAAAAAAGGAGGAATCAGGAAATAAGCAGAGAATAGCATCAAAATAAAATACCGTAACAGAAACACAAAGGCAAAGAAAAACTGAAGACACTGAGATAGCAAAAACAAAGACAAAATGGTTACAGGAAATCCTCATCCATAAATAATCAGCCTAAATATAAATGGACTTAATTTGGGGAAGCCAGGAAGGCTTAGCGGGTTAAGCGCTTGCTTTGCAACCCCGGGGACCAAGGATCAAATCTCGGCCCTGGCTTGTGCTGACTCATACGCTGAACTGAGGTGTGCTTCCCATGCAGGAGGCCCCCAGCCCAGCTCCTGCCCTGTGACCCTCTGCCACCTGTGTGGAATGAAACCAGGTGGAAGAAAACTGATGACGTAAAACTATGGAGATTGCTCTGGGCCCTCCCCCTTCTCTCTGTTTCTCTCTGTCTCTGTCAAAAACAATAAAATAAATCTTTTATAAAAAATGAACTGAATTCACCAATAAGTAAGCACAGAGTAGCAGATTAGATCAAAAATCAAAACCTAATCTGTGCTGCCTTCAGGGAATATAACTCAGCTAAAATATAGAACAAAGTGAAAGTGTAAAAAACGATACTGCAGGCAAAGAGCATCCAAAAAAAAAATGTGGGTATAGCCATACTTATAACTGAAACACATATTTCAAGATAAAAAGGTAACAAGGAATAAAGATAGACACTTTATGATGATAAAGGTAACAGTACATAATACGATGCACGAATGATGTGATGTGGACTTGTACATCTGGAAACTAATTGTTGCCAACCAATGTCACCCCATTAAATTTAACAATAAAAAAGAAGTAACAGTACATAATGAAGACATAACACTTAAGACACACACAGCAATATATATGCTCCCAATCAGGGAGCACCAAAAATATATATATATATAATAACTACTAACAGAACTAAAGGAAGAAACTGACAAAAACACATTTTTAATAGGAGACCTAAATACCCCATTAAAAGCTATGGATAGATCATCTGAACAGAAAATCAATAAGGAAATATTGACCTTAAATGATACATTATACCAGATGGACATAATCAAAATTTACAGAGCCTTTTATCCTAGCATACCAGATTATACATTCTTCTCTAGTGCACATAAAATATTCTCAAGGATAGACAATATGTTGAGACTGAAAACTAGCCTCAAAAATTTTTAGATTGAAATTATGCCAAGCATATTCTCCAGCCACAATGCTTTGAGGTTGGAAGTCGACAGCAAAAAGAAAGCAGAAAAAACATAAATATGTGGAGATGAAACAATATTCTTCTAAGAATTAATGGGTCAAAGAAGAAATAAAAGGAGGGATCAAAAGATACATAGAGACAAATACAAATAACACAACATATCAAAATTTAGAAACACAGTAAAAGAAGGAAGTTATATTATTGTAGGACTATCTCAAGAAATAGGAAAAAAATCCAATAAACAACATCACAGTGTATCTTTAAGAACTTAATACAACAAAAACAAAAGTAAATAAAACCCAAAATCATCAGGAGAAAGAAAATGCTAAAAATTACAACACAATTAAATGAAATGTAAAGCAGAAAGACAATAGAAAAAAATTGTATGCAACAAAAAAGCTAGTTGTTTGAAAATATCAATAAAATTGACAAAGCTCTGGCTATATATACTCCATTCATAAGGAAACAAAGACACAAATAAACCAAATTAGAAATGAAAAAGAAGTTACAGTAGATACCACAGAAATATGAAAGATCAGATTAGAATACTATAAAAGACTATAGGCTACCAAATTCAATAACCTAGAAGAAATGGACAAGTCCTGAGAAATATATTACCTTTCTAGACTGATCATGAGAAACTGAGAATTCCAAATAAATCAGTCAGCAGTAAGGAAATTGGAACAATCATCCAAAACCTCCCCAAAAGCAATGGTTCTGGCCCACATGGCTTCACAAGTAATTTCTGCCAAATATTCAAATATGATTTAATATCTGTCCTCCTCAAATTCTTTCAAAAATTGAAGAAAAGGCAATACTTTCTACACTTGATCTTAGCTCAAAGACTAAGAAGTGGTAAGGCAATACTCTCTAGCTCATTTTATGAGGCCAACATTATATTACCCTGACACCCAAACCTAGGAAGGATAACACACAAAAAAAGATAACTACAGACTATCTCTAATGAATGCAAATGCAAAAATCTTAAAGAAAATACTAGTAAATCAAATACAACAATCTATTAAAAAGATCATATATCACAATTAAGTGTGGTTCCCCTTTGTAGCACAAAGATTGTTCAACATACACAAATCAATCATGTGATACACCATGTTAAAAAAAAACAAAAAACAATGGATGGGGGAACCTGGGATGGTTCAGCAGGTTAAGCACTTGCTTTGCAGCCCTGGAGATCAAGGATCAAATCCTGGTTCAGGCCTGTGTGGACCCATATGCTGTACTGGGGTAGGCTTTCCATGTGAGAGGCCACCAGTTCAGTTCATTTCTTGCCCCTTGGTTCAGTCCCTGACTCGAGGAAGCACGCCTCCCGTGAGGAAGACCCCAGCCCAGTTCCCACCCTGTGTAGTCCCTGCCCACCTA
Source organism: Craseonycteris thonglongyai (assembly GCA_004027555.1). Lineage (NCBI taxonomy): Eukaryota > Metazoa > Chordata > Mammalia > Chiroptera > Craseonycteridae > Craseonycteris > Craseonycteris thonglongyai. Next base: position 28,062 of record PVKE010009839.1, on the reverse strand, counting down.
TGTGGAATGAAACCATGTTGACAACTGATGACATACAACTATGGAGACTGCTCCGGACCCTCCCCTCTCTCTCTGTCTATATCAATAACAATAAAATAAACCTTAAATATATATAAAGGATAAAAGTCAAATAATCATATCAGTAGATGCAGAAAAAGCATTTGACAAGACCCGACATTCATTTATGCTTAAAACACTTAATAAAATGTGTATAGAGGGAAAGTACCTTAACATAATAAAAGTCATATAAGACAAACCATCAGCAAATATACTTAGTGTATAAAAACTGAAAGCTTTCCCTCTACAGTCAGGAATAAGGGGAAGCCAAGATGGCTCAGCAAGTTAAGAGTTTGCTTTGCAGCCCCAGAGACCAAGGATTGAATCCCAGCCCTGGCGCTTGTGAACTCATATGCTAAACTGAGGTGTGCTTTCTATGTGGGAGGCCACCAGTTCATTTCTCACCCCCTGGTTCAGCCCTTGGCTCAAGGGGGTGTGCCTCCCATTCTGGAGGCCCCCAGCCCAGTTTCCGCCCTGTGCGTCCCCCACCAACCTGTGTGGAACAAAACTATGTAAAAAACTGATGATGTACAAGTATGGACACTTCTTTGGGCCTTCCTTCTTCTCTCTGTCTCTCTCTGTCTCTCTCCATCTCTGTCAAAAACAATAAAATAAATCTTTGGGGAAAAAAGAAATTAGACAGGTATGTCCCCTGTTATTATAGTTATTCATTTTAGTATTGGAAGTTCTAGCCAGAGCAACCAGGCAAGAGAAAGAAACAAAAGACATTCAAATTGGGAATAAAGAGGTCAAATTGTCTTTTTTTGCAGATGATGTGAATTTTTATATAAAAAAATCAAAAGACACCAACAAACAGTAACAGTAAAGTTGCAGGATACAAAACCAATGTACAAAAATCTACTGTATTCCTATGGACTAACAATGAAATTTCAGGAAAAAATAAAAATTACAATTTCTTTTGCAATTACAACTAGAAGGATAAAACATCGAGGAATAAACTTGATAAAGGAAATAAAAGACCTCTACACGAAAAGCTAAGTAAGACATTATTAAAAGAAATTTAAGAAGATACAAAAAAATGGAAAGATATTCCATGTTTATGAATTGAAAGAATTAACATAGTTAAGATGATAATATTACCCAAAACAGTATGTAGATTTAATGCAATCCCCATCAAAACCTCAATGGCATTTTTTAGAGAAGTATAACAATAAGATAATCTGATTTGTATGGAATCACAAAAGCCTCCCAATAGCAAAAGCAATTATGAAAAAAAGAACAAGTCTGGAGGTATCATACTTCCTGACTTCAATTTATGCTACATAGTGACAATAGTCAAAACAGAGTGGTATTGGCAGAACAATAGACATACAGGCCAATGGTATAGAATTGAGAACCCAGATTAAACCCACTTATATAGGGATGCATAATTTTTGATAAAGAAGCCAAAAACATACAATGAAGAAAGAAAAGCCTTTTCAGCAAATGGTGCTGGGAAAATTGGAAAACTACATGCAAAAGAATGAAACTTGACTGCTGTCTGTCACCACATGCCAATATTAATTCAAAATTGATCAAAGATCTAAATATGAGACCTGAAACAATAAATGGCAAAGAAGAAAGTATAGTACTGAAGTAATGGATCTTGAGTTCAGAGAGGATTTTATATTTGACCTCAAAGGTAAGGGAAGTAAAAGCAAAAATAAATTCATGAGACAATAGCAAATTAGAAAGTTTCTGCACAACAAAAGAAACCATCAGCAAAACAAAAAGGTAGCCAACTGCATGGGAGAAAATCTTTGCAAACAACACCTCCAACTCAGCAGCAAGAACAAAAAATAAAAGCAATGCAATAAAAAATAAATGAGCAAAGGACCTGAACAGACACTTCTCCCACGAAGACATATAAATGACCAACAGATATGTGAAAAGATGCTCAACTTCACTAGCCATTAAGAAAATGCAAATCAAAACCATAATGAGATATCACCTCACATATGTTAGAATGGCTATAACCAACAAGACAAATATTAATAATATCCAGTATTAGAGAGGTTGTGGAGATAAAGAAAACTTCATACACTGCTGGTAGGAATGTAAATTGGGATAGCCACTATGAAAATGGTAGGGGGGTTCCTCAAAAGATTAAGGATAGAACTACCATATGAACCAGCAATCCCTTTTCTGGGTACTTACCCAAATAATCTGTAAACATACATGTGTAAAGATATATGTACCCCTATGTTCATTGCAGCATTATTCATGGTGGCCAAGACATGAAAACAACCAAAATATGTTTTGACGGATGATTGGATAAAGAAGATATGATAATATATGTGTATGTGTGTGTGTGTATAATATATGTGTGTGTATATAATACACACATATATGTATGTATGTATATACATGATAATCTCAAGATCCATCCATGTTGTCACAAATAGCAGTATTTCATCTTATAGTTGAATAATATTCTATTGTGTATATATATATATATACACAACACATGAGCACACAAACACATAATATATACATATATATGTACATGTATATACACATGCATATGTTTGTGTGTTGTACATATACAACACACACATAATATATATGTATAATATGTATATGTATACATGTATGTGTGTTTGTGTGTTGTGTATATATACACACAATGGAATATTATTCAATTATAAGATGAAATACTGCTATTTGTGACAACATGGATGGATCTTGAGATTATCATGATAAGTGAAATAAGACAGAAAAATTTGAGAGCCATTGAATTTCACTCATATGTGGGATATAAAACTGAAAGCAACAAACAAAGAAAAACTCATAGACACAGACCACAGTTTAGTGCTTACTAGAGGATAAGAGGGTAGGGAGGTGGGGTAGAAGAGAAAAAAGGGGTCAAATATATGGTGATGGAAGGAGAACTGACGCTGGGTGGTGAGCACACAATGCAACACATAGATAATGTAATGTAGAATTGTACACCTGGAGCCTATATAATTTTAACCAACCAACATCACCCTAAAATTTTAACAATAAAAAACTAAGAAAAACATAATATAACTATTTAAAAAAGAATAAATCTATAAATGGTTAAAAAAAATAGCACCAGTCATTCATATTTTCTTGGAAAGAGAGGTATTTGATAGTAGTGGGTGATATAAGAACCTTGTTTTTGTCTGTTTAAATAAACTTACAAAGTGGCCTTGTTTTTTCTCCGAGTGAACTTGTCTGATGTTTACATGCTATGAGAATGTTTATGTTCAACAGAACAACATGGTCTAGCTGTGACTGCCAGGCCAGCTTCTGACAACACTGACTCATAGCTGTCAAAGTCAGACCAGTCTTGGGTTGTCTAGAGCTAAATCTTTTTCTCAATTATTAAAAAAAATCGAGGCTAAAAAAAATAGTAATGAGTGAGTTAATTTTCACTTCAGTGGTATATTTGCAGAATATAGTTTTTAAAAATGCTAACTAAACCTAGGATAGTATAGTTCAAGAAAAGTGAATATTATTCACACTCATGCATTCCTTAGACAAAAATATTGAATGTCTAGTATATGGAGAGAATTATGAGTAGCCCTAAGGGTAATTAAAGATGAGTACAGGACACTGATTGTCTTTTAAAAAATGTATACTTTGATCACATATATGATAAATATATCCAAGTTAGACTATTGTAAATAAAAAAACCTCTCACTATATTTTTTAACTAAAGCTTTGTTTAAAGCTGAATTATAAATGATCATATGTGGTAATTTAACAGTAAGAATATTGTCAGAAAAGCTTTATGGAATTATTTAGCATGGTGTATGTATGAATCTGTGTGTGTGTGTGTGTGTGTGTGTGTGTGTGTGTGTGTGTAATTTAAAAAGTTATCTCCCACAGCCTCTTATCAAGGCTGTTATACACTGAGTTGTCGGTAGACTAAATACATAGCTGAATTTAACTAAAGAAATCAGTGTTAAATAATATTTTGCTATTAGCTATTCCCTATTAGGATTACCCAACCACATAGCCTTTAGCAATACTGTACATTCACATTGGTAGACAGATAATATAAAACCAGAACTGTACCATGTAGTCTTGTATATTCTTGTGTAAGTAACTATTTCTTAGTAAATTTTTCTTCATTGAATCATAACAAAATATGATGTTAGGAACCACTGTTCTTACCACAATTGCTATTGACCTTTTATATTGATAAATAAAATTCTCTGAAAGAAAACAGTTCCCAGTGGAAAACACACCATTTAAATGTGATTTTAGGGATGCCAGGATGGCTAGTGGGTTGAGCGCTAACTTGCAGCCCCAGAGTTTGAGGATCAAGTCCTGGCCCTGGCCTTTGTGAACCATATGCTGAACTAGGGTGTGCTTCCCATAAGGGTGACCCCCAATTCGGTTCCCACCAGAGTGTACTTTCCAAGGGGGAGGCCCCGGGGCTCGCAGGGGCATGCTTCCCATTTGGGAGGCCCCAGCCCAGTTCCCACCCTGCATGGCCCTGTACCTACCTGTGTGGAATGACACAATGTTGAAAAATTGATGACATGCAGCTCTGGAGCTGCTCTTAGCCCCTTCCCCTTCTCTCTGTCTCTCTGACAAAACAGTAAAATAAATCTTTAAAATAAAATAAATTTGATTTTAACAAAAGTAATTGATATGCAGAAAGATAGCTCTTGAAATCACATGCCTACTTTCCTCTATTGCCCTGTGGAAGCGCATTTGACTGAATACATTTTCTATGAGCTCAAAAGGCTCCAAGTTACTCAGAATAAATGAAGTCATTCCTTTATTTTATTTTATTTTATTTTATTTTTGGTTTATGGTTACTTGCTATCAACAGGATCAGGACATTAAACTTCCTGAAAGTCATCTTAATTTATTCTTGTCTTTTGTGTGCTTTGTAATTAAATTGTTTTTGTTTTATTTACTACTGAGTTTTGAGAGTTCCTTATCACTCTGGATCATCGGTTCACAAACAGTGGTATGTGTATCCTCAGGGGTACATGCTGGGCCTTTCAGGGATATGTAAAAACATATCAGTAACAATATTTAACTGTGTTAGGAATATTGTAAAATTAAATTTGGGCTTTGTGCTTGTAGTGTAGTAATTTTTCTTTCCTAACTTATTACTTCATTTCCACTATTTTACATTAAGATAGGTACTAAACAAAAGTGTCAATATTTTAAAGAGCTGTTTTAAAAACAAGGGATACAATTCATAGAAATGGGTTTAAAAGAAGTACACAAGTGGAAAGGTTTGAGAATCACTGAACTAGATACTACTTTTCAGTCATTGTGTCTTAGTACTTTTTTTAGTCCTGCTCTCTCTCTGCTCTCCTTCCAGAACACCTGGAGTGATAGGAATATTAGATCTTTTGCTAACTGTCCTGCAACAAGTCACTGAGGCTCTGTTAAATTTGTGTTTTATTTGTTTGTTTTTGGTCTATTTTTCTCTCGGTTGGTCCAGTGGGTAATTTCTGTTTTGTCATACAGTTCACTGAGTCTCTCATCTGTCCTCTTCATTCAGCTGTTGAGCCTATCCTTTGAGTTTTTAACTGCATTTATTGGGTACTTCAGTTCTAGAATTTCTATTTGGTTTTTGTCTTTTCTTCTATTCCTTTGTTAAGACCTTCTTTTTTCCCCAAACTTTCCATCTTTTTATTTGTTTCAAATGTGTTTGTAATGCTTATTGAAGTCTTTTTAAAATTTCTGCTTTAAAATCTTTATTAGCCATTCCTAATGTCATCTCAATGTTTATATTGATTATCTTTTTAAATTCAAATTGTGGTCTTCCTATTTCACTGTATATGTAATTTTTAAATTAAAATCTGAACATTTTGCATATTAAGTTACGAGACTATATTTCACATAAACCTTTCTTAGTTAGCTTACTCTGACACTGCTACAGCATGTGAAGGGGTACTACCATGATACTGCCAGATAGTGATCGAAATTCAAATTCCCACGCAGCTCCATTGAGACCAAGATGGGACTTTTTCCGCTAATAGTGATCAAATTTGGGCTCCCCTCTAGTTCCCTGCTGATATCACTCCAGATGAAAAGGTTAGGAGTGCTTCCATTCTACTGAGTGGTGGGGGTAGGAGTTCTGGCCTCCAGTGACATCAAAGCAGAAAGGGTGTTGAGGACAGTGTTGATTCTTCCTTAGTCCCCCTCTGACATGAAGGGATGACCTTTCATTCTAGGTATTAGTGGAAGGTTGGGCTCCCTTCATGATCTCCACTAAAGGAGGCATGCCTTACATCCCAGTGAGAATGAAAGTCCTGGTTTCTCCTTGACCTTCTCTGGCATTACCTGGGAACGTGGGTTGGGACACCTTGTTACAGCCTAGAGACATCCTTGGTTCAATCTTTGTTGAAGTAAGTGGCAGGTTATGATTTGGTGTTTGACTGGAGTAGAGCAGTTATTCATTGTTTTCAATGTTTTTCTCTAGCTAAGCTGCCCATTTGTGTATCATTTGGCTAGATATAACAGGCTTTGGCTGGGGTTACTTTTATCTGCTCCTATTTGTATTTCCAGGTTGCCACTTCTCCAGTAGCCAGTCTGTGATATATGAGGCAAAAGGAAAATTCAGGGCATCTATCATCGTGTTTTTATTACCTCTGGCCCTAAGATCTCTAGCTGATCTGCCGTCTTCTCTCTACTTTTGAATCCAGGAATTTTAGCTATAATTAGTGGAAGAAATATGAAAAAAAAATACATCTACCTTATTTTCCTGGGAATGGAAGACTCAAATAAATTTATTTTTACATGAATTTATAAATTTTATTATAAACTTTATTAGTGAGGATAGTAAGACCACTTGATGAAAGTTTTATATGACCTGTAGCATACAATTTATTTTAGTAGCTTATTTTAGCTTTGTATTGAGAAAATTTTGCTTGACACAAATAAGCAGTTATTATACTATCCTTCTTTATTTTGCCTGCCTCATGAGTCCACATTTCACCCACTGCCTATTTTGGTAGGCAATGTTGTTTTGGATCACAGTCATACTTATTTATTAACATGTTGTCTGTGTCTACTTTTGCAGTATAATACAGTGTTCAGTTGTGACAGAAACTTTATGGCACACAACAATGAATATATTTACTATCTGTACCTTTAAAAAAGTTTGCTAACTCCTACTTTAAATGTTTCACTTTACTATCTACAGCATTATTATGTAATTCCATTCAGAATTGAAATGAGGAAAATAAAACCATTTTATTTCAAAGATGAATTACTAACCATATTCAATAATTCATTATTTTTAGTCAATAAATGAGTCTTTAGCCATTTAAATATTCATTAATTGGTCAAAAATATTTTCAGATTATTTTTTATGAATATGACACATTCAAGGTTGTCAGTTAAAGAAAATAATCAATGTCTCTGTTGGAAAGCCAACATTTTCCTTAAGTTCATTTATTAAAACATTTGAGTATACAACCTTAAAATTGTTTAATTGCTTATAATTTATAATCTCAATCAAAGTATTGCATTACCCAATGGAGTTTTATACTGAGCAACATGAGAATGATTACAATTATGCCATAGGAGAGAAATATGCTAAAGATAAAGTAGAGGAAAAAGCCATGGGAATAACTGCAACACTTTTATTCTAAGACTGTAGTAGAATAAATTTGAGGAGTAAGTAAGAAATTGTCATGGCTAGAAAAAAGTGAAGGATGAGGAGATTGATAGGGGATGAGTTTAGATACGTGCCCACGGGCCAGGACATGTAGAACCTCATTTACCACGGCAAAACTTTAGTTTGTACTGTGAGTGAACTGGAAAGTTTGGGACAGAGAAATTCCATGATTCCACTGAAGTTTAGAAAGGAACACTGTAGTTAATATATGGAGAATGGGCTATAAGAAAGTACGGTAAAATGATAAGAAGGATACCAATTAGGGAGCTACTGCAGTAGTCCAGGAGAGATAATGGTGATTTGGGCTTGGGTGGTGTATCATATTAATAAAACTTTGATTGGCCATGGTCCCTGGTTCTTGGGAAGTAGCCTCTAAATCCTTGGAATTTTCTGAGTGATAGGAATGTCTTTGCTTACATGATGGGCTTTACTAATCTATGCTAACCAGATGACTCATGGTAGCCCCTGTATTGTCTAAGCTAGCAAGATTGCTCAGAATGATGGCTAACTAGGCCAGAAGAAACCAACCATGTGATTAGAGTACTGGGACTTTGGGCACATATCAGTCTGAGCCCTAGGGAGAAGGGACTAGAGCCTGAGTTCAATTATACTGTCAGTGATTCAGTCAATCATGCCTATAATGATGGCTCAATAAAAACTCTGGACACTAATGCTTGTTTACAGAGATGTGTGCCAGGGAACTTTATGAAAGGAGAGCAAATGCCACTTGGGCTCCCTTTGGGTTGGTTCTTACGGATGCTATTATGGTCATATTTGCTTTTGATAGTATAATGAATTTTTCCTTAGAAGAAAAGCAATATATTTAATACAATGTTGATTATAAAAATAAAATAAACAGAGCACTTTTGTAGATGTGGGTACTTCCCATAATATGGTATATTGATATTTATACTTAATAAATACTAGGGTAGTTACAGTGCGATCCTGGCTAATATTTCTGTATATTACAATGCTTTGAACTTTTGAAGCATATTATGTTTACTTTTATGAAAAATATAGTGAATACTATGCTTTCCAATAACTACATTGTCACTTAAATTTAGAGAATCAGGAGCATTCCTGAGATCTGATAATGCTACACCTATAAACAGTTCCATTTGTGTATGTCAAATCACAAATAACTATACTTATTTGAAATGATTGGTTAGACTGGATGTTCAAATAAGTGCATACAGCTTCAAAAAACCTGTACATCTTTTTAAAGAGAAAGTATATTGATTTCAAAACTTCAGCTGAAAAATTCTTGAGGGCATTGGAATAGCATTGTATAAACTAACACTAGTAGCTAGTGATAAGTAGTATAGATTTTCTATGTAATTTTAAAGATAATGCAGTAAAGTTTAGATCACATTTAAGGGCAGAGGATGACAAGTTGTTAACTATATTTAAAAAGAAGACAGCCTAATTAAATCTTTGTGCTATGTGTGTACATATAGAAGAAAATAGTTTTCAGGCACCAGACAACTAACTTCATCACAGGTAACAGAAAGAAATCTGTAATTATCAAATATAGTGCCATCTTTTACCAAAAAAATCTAGAATGTGAAGATGCCATGACTAGTTATACGCATAAATTTTTGGCAGCAACAGATGTTTTTAATAAGATAATTGTATGTTGCTTTTGGACTTCTTCCAAGCTCTTTTAAAGATTTTTATAAAACCAACCAAAAGCTTGATAATTTTTTTTTTTTTTTTTAGCAGTTGTATATTGTAGGAAATTTAGGAACAGTCTATAGAGATTATCTAATATACAGTAACTAGAGGAATCCATTCTTTTGTATTATGTTTAATTCAAACATTGAAATTAATTGAATGATTCAAATGCCGAACTCACAGGACTAGTTATTTTTTAAATTGCTATCATTTTGATTTTCAGGTCACAAAAGAACATTAAATTACATCAACTAGAGTCATGCATGAGGAGTGCACTTCTGAATCTGAACAGATATGAGCTAATTGGCCTAAGTAGCTAAGATCTCAATGTTATTTAAAAGACATGGAGACTTTTAAAAATGAATTTATTAAAGATGGTAGGAAAGTTATTTTGAATATACAGTGTATATATTTAAAAAGCACAGAATATAACAGTTGTCTAGGTTTATCTGGAAACATGGATTATTGATTGTTACTTGAAATCTAGTCTAGTATTTAATTAACAAATGTCAAAGTTTACCTCTATGGAGTAAAAAAGTTATGAAAAAATAGTTTTTGCCTCTTAAGAAAGTTTACAGTATTGTGAAAAGTATAGGATATAGTCACATAAAATATCATTTATGAAAGACTGCAATTGCCAGACAGAGTTATAACATAAGATAAATATCTCTGACCTGAAATAGCAAGATAAAGTTGTTTACATTAAGTATAAGCTGAGCTGAGCTGGCCCTTGAAGAATATATCACAGCTGAATATGATAAAGGAAAGACTGGTTTTGACAAAGGCAAATGACCAAGCAAATGCTGTGTGTATGTTTGGAATTGGCAAGTAGATACATTTCCCATGGCATTTGAATATGAGTGATAGAGATTGGGTTTGGTTGTGGAGGATATTAAATGCCAGATTGAGAAGTATGAATCTTCAACAGTGAATTAATATTTTCATTTGGTTCCCAAGTCACTACCTCTATAAATGAAAACATATACTCCAGTTACAAATCAATTATAAATTATAGTGAGGAACTTATTTAGGTGGAAATAGCAATTGTTCTTTACATGCCTATTCTTGGAACTGAGAGGAGATTTTGCAAAAGTGAATTGATGTAAAAATTATTGGAATGAAGGGAAAGAAGAGTTAAAAAAAAGCTATTTAATTTTTCCTTTTCAACATATTCATACTTAACCCTAATATACTTTTCAGATCTTTCAATAAGTTTATTTATACACTTGGAAAAAAATATTTTGTTTTGGCTCTCAAATTGCGGCTTTAACCTCTTTGTCATCTGTAAATATCTTCCCTTGAAATTGTTTTTTCATATTTGGGAACAAATTATGAGACAGAGCCAGGTCTAGACTTGCAGGAAGGGTGGTTTAACATTTGGAAGCCACAGTCCTGAAGAGTAGCCAACACAACATTGCTCTTGTTCATGGGCACACTGTCCTGCAAATGCAGCACCTGTTTGGTTCATTTTCCTTTTTTCTCCACCACAGGTTCTTTTAACTGTTTCAGCAGACTTGAAGAGTACTCTCCAGTTTTTGCGACACCTTTAGCCTTGTAATTGATTAGCAGGATACCCTCCATATCCCAGTAAAAACAGTAGTTACAATTTTTCCATCTGATTGTGACACTTTGAACTTCTTAGGAGTGGCGTGGGTGGCATGGCATTTTTATGCCACTGCTTGGACTCCTGCTTTGACTCAGGCTCATAATAATAAACCTAGGTTTCATCTCCAGTGAGATTCTGGTTTAAAATTTCATCTTTAGGGGAAGCCGGTGTGGCTCAGTGGGTTAAGCGCTCACTTGCAGCGCCGGGGACCGGGGATCGAGTCCTGGCCCTGGCCCATGCGGAACCACATGCTGAACTGGGAGCTCCCCCAGTTCAGTTCTCTCTCTGTCTCTGTCTCTGTCTCTGTCTCTGTCTCTGTCTCTGTCTCTCTCTCTCTCTCTCTCTCTCTCTCTCTCTCTCTCGGTCAAAAATAAATAAATAAAAACTCCTTTAAAATTTCATCTTTGTTTTCTCTGCAGAGAAAAATCTGTCACGAATACTGAACGTGCTGTTGTTTTTGAAGCAGCTGTGAGCAAACTCAGTACCCATCTTACACTGACTTTTGACATCCTTAGACACTGAAAGAATATTCAAAACAATTGTAGGTGGTACTTCAATCATTCCTGCAAGCTGTTTTTTATTTCAACCTGGCATCTTCCACTACAAGTTTTCAACTTTTTTTACAAAGTCTGAGGAAGTGGCCTCGGTAGGGCATCCTGGTTGGAGGTCATCTTCAGTCGACTCTCTGCCTTGCATGAGAAAGCTATGCTACTTGTAAACCATGGCTTTCCCAGGGCAGCAGTCCTGGTAAACCACTAACATCTCTTCCAGAATGGTGTGAGGTGTCTTTCCTAGTTTTGTGAGGAACATAATGACAGCACAAAATTCAGTTTTATTTATACTTGGGGTTTTCTTCAACTTTGATGCACTTCTTCAGCAATATCTGAAAGAAAACAGATGGAAGAAAGCTGGAATTTGGCACATATACTAATAATAAGTCACATGCTCAAACTGTGTGCACTAGTACTCACACCTCTCCAATAACTTCCCATTCCACAAATTTCTTGAACACCCCTTATATATACACCTCATATATAATTAATACAAATATAATATAATGATATAAATAATATATAATTAATATGATATAATATGAATGATATAATATATAATAAATATATATATTATTAAACCAAGTAATTTTATGAGTGTGAAAACTATAAAATATATAGGCAATATTTAATTTCCCTTCAATCAAAATAGCAAACAAGTGACATGAGAAAAATCATAAAAACCTATATTTTGTTAGCTGGTAATTAAAGGTAGAACAAACAAGTGTTTTGGGGATAATTAAAAACATGTAGGATATAATTTCACCTGAAATTATTGTCAAGGATACTATCAAATAATACATATTTATATTCGGAATCCACAAAAACATTATTGGGGAGACGAAAAGAGTGTGTTATTTGCAAAATAAAAGTTTTCCTACAGACAGTGATTTTCTCTTTAATGAGTCTTAATAAGAAGTTACCTGAGTGATTGTTTGCAAGCAACCTTTACAGATTATTCAATGCCATTTTTGGAGATCCATGTAATTCTAGTAAGACTATTTCATGGTTGCTTACTCCACATTTTCGTTAAAAACAAACAAATAAACACCGTATCATATTAACATCATGTTTTTAATTCTTAACAAATTTATAGAAAACTAAAATATATTTCAAACTTCTAATTAAGATTAGTAAAACACACTAGCTTAGCCTCCTTTGCTCTTTATAATCTTATACCACATTATGATTTAAACTTTTTTTTTAAGATTTATTTATTGTTTTTGACAGAGAGAGAGAGATACAGAATCAGAGACAGAGAGAAGGGGGAGGGCCCAGAACAGTCTCCATAGTTGCACATCATTGGTTTTTCCACATAGTTTCATTCCACAGGTGGGCGGGGCTGCACAGGGCAGGAACTGGGCCGGGGTCTCTCCCCGGTGAGAACTGAACTGGGGGCACTCCCCAGTTCAGTATATGGGTCCACACGGGCCGGGGCCGGGATTCGATCCTCGGTCCCCGGGGCTACAAAGTGAGCACCTAACCCACTGAGCCATCCCAGCTTCTCCTAAACTTATTTTAAAGATAAGAAACATTCAAAAGAAGGTAAATTACTTTTCCCTCCATGAGAATATTTAGAGAATATTTTGGAAATATGAAACATTCAACAAAAATACTTAACGTAGAGAAGAATAAGTGAATGGCACAATTCCTGACCTGAGTTCTTAATCTATTAACATCATAAAGGTAATAAAATAAATCATTTTATTTCATGATTGTAAGAGTAGTATTTTATTATAGACTAAAAAGCTGCTTTGTATGAATTTAGGAATATGATTAAATTATTTAACATTGTACTATAAAACAAACGTTAACCAAAGAATGTAGAGACTGCTTTGAAATGACTAAGAGGGATAATGCAGTATTGGCATAAAGCCACTAGAGGGTGAAATGAAAAACACAGCCAACAATTCCATCTGAAAATACTTCTGTAAAACAACACCTTGGTTAATCAAAATATAACAATTTATTATAATTAAAAACATTGTTTATCTTCATAGAATTTCATTATAAGAAAAGTCATACTTTGTGAAAATTTATAAACACAGATGATTTGATTTGAGCCAGAAATAAAACTTTCCTTTGTCTTTAACAAATATTTTGCTATCTATATTTAAATAGAATTATTTGAAAACAAACCAAAAGCTAAAACTACATGATGTTTTCATTGTTATAATTATTTATTGCTTAGATAAATCTAATAGATTTTAATATAACAAAATAAACCAATATTTTTAATGTATAAATCTTTTTTAAAGTATAAGCACACATTCTATGATAGAAGATAAATCTGGCAGTACACTCAAAGAATGTTTAGATTGATAAGAATTCATAATAAATCCCAAGTTCACCTTTCACGTATCAAAAAGGCTCACTAGCCTCTTTTGAATGTCTCCATTGTAGCCATAAATTGGATTTAAATCAACTTGATTAACTGCAGTTAGATATCATTTGGTTTTAAAAAAATTTTAGGGGAAGCGGGATGGCTCAGTGGGTTGAGCACTTGCTTTGCAGCCTTGAGGACCGAGGATCAAGACCTGGCCTCAGCCCTTACAAACCCATGTGCTGAGCTGGGTGGGGTCTGCTTCCCATGTGGGAAGTCACTAGTTCAGTTCTTGTCCTCTGGTTCAGCCCCTGGCTCAAGGAAAACATGCCTCCCACGTGGGAGTCCCTTAGCCCAGTTCCAACTCTGTGTGGCCCATACCCACCTATGTGGAAAGAAACCATGTCGAAAACTGATGAAATACAACTATGGAGACTGCTCTGAGCCCTCCCCCTTCTCCCTGTCTCTCTCTCTCTCTCTGTCTGTCAGAAAAACTAAAATAAATCTTAAAAAAAAATTTTTGACCTGAAACTGCTGTTGGAAAATATGTAATATTCTAGTTATTTGCTTCCTTTTCCAATTTTGAAAATATTAATTTTATAGGTTGTTTATTATTGCTTTTGATAATGAACTTGACAATTATGATAATGGCTGACATTACTGAACCACTTTTCAGAGCTCATAATCTCATTAAATGTTCCAAAAACTATTTTGAATTTATTCATCCAATCCTTAAACAAACCTATGAGTTAGGTACAATAATTATCTCAATACTATAGACAAAGAAACCAAGAAGTAGAGACATTCCCTAGCTTTCTCAAAAACTCATGCCAGTAAGTGTTAGGATATCAATCCAGGCAGTTTAGCAGCTTATATAGACTGATAAACTTTGGCTTCAATCATATAGAAGTATAGCTTACCCTTAAACAACAAAGGGGTTAAAGGACACCCATCCCCACCCAGTGAAAAATCCATATATAATTGTTGATTCCCCCCAAATTTAGTTGTCCTTTGGTGTCTGGGGTGGGGGTGGGGGGTTGGTTCCAGGATTTCCCACTTCTCTCAGAGAACAAAATCTGCAAATACTCGAGTCTCCTGTGTAAAATGGTATAAATCATACATTCAGTCAGCCTTCTGCACCTTGGACTTCCAGCTAGACTTTTTTAAAGTACAGAAAAAAATAATCCATGTATAACGTCTGAATTAAGTTCATAAACTTGCCACCACATGCTTATATTGGCAGCACTGTACAAACAACTTGGTAACCTTGGTATACCTGTGTCTCACAGTTGTGTTTGTGTTTATGTGTGGTGGTGTCTTGGTGAGTGATGTTTATTATTGTTGTCGCATGTATTTGTGTGCCATCACAAGAATGCTGGAGCTTGAATTAGAGCAACAAACAAACATTAAACTTTTGTTCACCTTGACAAGAACAGAAGTGAACAAGGACATGTTGGTCCAAGGTGATGGGGATAATGCCGTGAAGAAAATGGCAGTGTACAAATGGATTCAACATTTTTCAGGGGAGAGAGAAAGCATCACTGATGAAGAGAGGTCAGGGCAGCCAGTAACAAGCAGAATTGATGAACACATTGCAAAAATTCATCAAATTGTGGGTCAAAATCAATGACTGACTGAAAATTACAGTAGACAAAGTAAACATCGATAGAGAAACAGCTAGGAAAATCTGAACTAAAAATTTTGGCATAAAAACGGTGTCTGCAAAAATGGTCCCGAAGGTGCTCACTGATGAAAAAAAGCAAAAGAGAATCAAAGTGGGCTGAGACCTTTTGGAGAGGCAAGATGATGCTTTGGGCCATGTTATTACTGGTGAGGAAACATGGGTGTACCAATACGACTCTGAACAAAGTGTCAAAGTGTGCAGTGGAAGTGAGCCAGTCCTCCACAACTAAAAATGTTCTGTCAGTCCAAACCAAAAGTCAAAACAACATAGCTAATTCTTTTTGATATCAGAGGGATTGTTCATTATAAATATGTACCAACTGGACAAATAGTCAGCCAAGTTGACCATTTGAAAGTGTTGAAAAGTCTGCATGAAAAAGTTAGATGAAAATCATCTGAACTTTTCACCAACAATTCATGGCTCTTGCATCATGACAATATACAAGCGCACATGACATTAACTGTGAGGGTGTATTTAGCTAGTCAGCAAATATCTATATTGGAACAGCTTCCCTACTCACCTTCTATGGCCCCCAATGACTTTTTCTGTTACCAGAATATAAAGGAAATATTGAAAGAAAGACATGTTGATGGCATTCAGGACATCAAGAGTAATATGATGATGGCTCTGACAGTCATTCCAGAAAAAACGTTCCGAAATTGCTTTGAAGGGTGAACAGGGGAATACTTCCAAAGTGACCATAGTGATATTCAGCAATGAGGTACGTAACGCTTTTTCTAGGATAAGTTCGTGAACTTAATTTTCAGACCTTGTATAAATGGGCCTGGGCGGTATAGACTTGTGTTGTTCAAAGGCCAATGGTAAATTCCACTACCTGCAATCAACAGATTAAATCAAGTTCTCATGTATTAACCTTTTTGAATTTGTACCCATATTTGGTTATTTATTACTAATTTCTATATATTAAATCCATGTGATTTTGATATTAACCAATGGTATAACATATCTAAAAATCCTGTTTTTTAAATTATCAAAATATATGATTAATTTTATGCTGTGTCTGAATGGTATATATAATATTGCTAATAAGTTAACATAAATGATTGTCTTTTTTATCTGTTTTCACATTTGGTTTTGTTCTTCTCTACAATTGCATTAGTATATATTGAATTTATTAATTATTTAATATTGACTTAATATTTATTTCATAAATATTATATTTTGATTCCTTGCCTATCTTTTTCTTTTTATGTAATAATATTAATGTTGATCATGCTGAAAAGTGTTCTTGTGATAACTTGATACTGAAGCAGTTTGCTAGCATCAGAAAAAAACATTAGGTTAAGTAGATTAGATTTAAGTGAATAGTAACTCACTTAAGGGATATCAAACAAGTGTCAAGTTTCTGAGCTTCAGTTTATTTTTTTTAAAGATTTATTTTATTGTTTTGATACAGAGATAATCAGAGACAATGAGAGACATAGAGAAAAGGGAGGGCCCAGAGCAGTCTCCATAGTTGTATGTCATCAGTTTTTGACATGGTTTCATTCCACACAGGTGGGCAGGGGCCGTGCAGGGCGGAAACCAGGCCAGGGGGCCTCCTGCATGGAAGGCATGCCCCTGGGAGCTGGGAGCTGAACTGGGGGCCTCCCACATGAGATGCTCGCCCCGGCCAGAACTGTACTGCAGGCCTCCCACATGGGAAGCTCACCCCAGTTCAGCAAATGGCTCCTCACAGGCCAGGGCTGGGACTTGATCCTTGGAACCCGGGGCTGCAAGGCAAGTGCTCAACTGGCTGAGCTATCTCGGCATCCCCTGAGCTTCAGCTTTTTCACTTGAAAACTAAAGATAATTTCAACTGTGGTAGCTCCATCCCAGAGTTTTCTGAAAATAAAAATCAATAATATATTAGATGACATTTTGTAAATTAAAGCACATGCAGTGCTGTATTCATTATTACTGCTATGGTTAGTGTTACCTTAAAATCAGAGATAAAAAAATATATCTCAGGGGATGAAAAGGGAGCATATGACAGTTTATAGTAAGTACATAGCATAGTCAAATAATTTAAAAGTTACTGTTTAAATAAGGTAAATCCTAACTGAAATGCTTGAATGTATTCTTTTTTTAAGAGTTATTTTTATTGTTTTTTGACAGAGACAGACAGAGAGAGACAGAGAGAAAGGGGAGGGCCCAGAGCAGTCTCCATAGTTAACAACATTAGTTTTCCATATAGTTTAACTCCACAGGTGGGTACGGGGCTGTGCAGGGCAGGAACTGGGCCGGGAGCCTCCCTCATAGGCCCCAGCAAGAACTAAACTGGGGGCACACCTCAGTTCAGCACATGGGTCCACACGGGCCGGCATCAGGATTCAATCCTCGGGCTCTGGGGCTGCAGAGCAAGCGTTTAACCCACTGAGCCATCCCAGCTTCCCCTTGAATGTATTTCTGATATACAAAAAAACAGTTTATAGTTTAGTTTTGTAAACTATTACAATCCATGAAAATGTATAGGAGGAAATAAGTTTTTAAAAAGAAGTTGGATTCAAATTATGGATTATTGTAAATGTCTAAGACATTTTTCCTCATTTATGGAGGGAGGGTCAAATACATGGTGATGGAAGGAGACCTGTTTCTGAGTGGTGAGTACACAATGCAACTTATATTAATAGATAATGTATTTAAAATGTACACTTGAAGCTGATGTGATTTTACTGACCAATGTCACTCCACTACATTTAATAACAACAACAAAAGAACAAAAGAGAAATTGAACTCACTGAATGTTTTCCAACAGAATAATTATATAAGAGCTGTAGTTTAAAAAATTAATTTTATAGCAGTGTTTATGACAAACTATTAGGTAAGAAGTGAGGAGAAAGCCAATTATAGCATGATAGGTAAAAGAGATAAATGTGTGCATGTCTTTGCAAAGTATGGATTGTAACTTTAATAACTTGCTTCAAACTTGAAAAGAAGATAATGTTGATAGGTTAATTTAAATAAAATAGGTAAATTAAAATTTTGTCTATATTCTAGTTTATTGCTAATAATTTAAGCTAATTTTAAAAGCAAGTTGTTTAGAGCAGTTAAATGATCTATTAAAATATCCACTAAATTAAAAATAGATTTGCTAAGGTAACTTCCTAACTCCCATTTTAGTCAATTCCTGATTATTTAATTTTGAAAAAGTACTTACATAAACTTTTGTTACTAACAATGTTCTGATGAAGTGCTCTATATTTAACCATTTATCAATATTTTATGAATTTAATTACTTATGATTTAACAATATCATAGAGAATAACCTTTATTTACTTTAGTTTAACAAAGGCCCAAAATATATAAACATATAAATATGAATATACCTACAATTACAGTGGTAATGCTGTGAAAAATTTTGTTTATTGGTACCGTAAAGGCATAAAATCACAAGAGTGAATCACAATAGTTGAGAAGGGAATAAGAGTATAAAGATGGAAGCAATGGGCCATGATTTTCCTAGAGAAAGCCAGAAGAACGATACTAATGTATTTTCACTTATATTTTGTAATGAAGAAATGAAGGATGGCAAGACTGTTGTGGAGTGAGGCACAAATTACAATCAGGAAAGCAGGTCACTTAGCTGTAGAATTTAAAAAACAAATGAACAAACAAAACAAAGAAAACAGGGACAGATTTACAGATACAGAGAACAAATGTGGTTTCCACAGGTACAACGGTGGGGGAAGGAAGGGATATGTGAAATAAGTGAAGTGAATTAAGTGGTAAAAACTTCTAGCACAAAATAAATAAGTTACATGGAAGTAACAGCATAGAGAAAATAGTCATTAATACTATAATAAATTAATATGGTGAAAAATGGTAGCTAGACTTTAAGTGGTGATCACTTTGTAATATATATATATAAATATATTATGTAATATATGTAATATAATATATATATGTAATAATTATGCTGTGTACCTGATAATATTATAAATCAATTATACATAAGTGAATTCATGAATGATTGAATGAATGAATAAATGAATTCAGGAGGCATTAGATGACAGAATGAAATGCCTTTGAAGTAAGTACACAATGGCTACAAGACAAAACACTGCACATTTTGTTACACCTTTAAGACGTAAGTATAATGTATGGTTACCTTATAAAGACTCACTTTAACTGGCTACCTCTTCGAAAGAAATCCATGTTGGTTTGTCTGTTTATTCATGAGTAATGGGACTACATCTAAATTTAGCTATGCTGTAAAATTAAATCCCACCTATTAAATGTTAAGTGTCATTTATTGGCAAGTTTAGGAATAAGCATGTTAAACTCAAACTCTGTAAGATGAAACATTACATTTTATTCTGCATATTTTTTAAAAGATCAGATGTTTACACAAATAGGATGAGTTCAAGTATAGTAGGGCTGTCTGGAAAGTATCCAGCCATATAATATGAAAAATAAAGGCATTTATGACTGGATTTTTTCCAGACAGCCCATAGTATTTTAGTTTTAAAAAGAAACTTTTTCTGTTTACCAATAAATTTTTAGTGATACAAATTCAAGTAGGATACAATGTTAATGCTAATTTAAAGAAAAGAATGTCTCTGTCCTAATGTAGCTGTTAACTGCTAACTCTTCATATTGTTTATTCTCATTTAAACATATATGTGACCGGTGTCAGTAAAAATAATTCTCACTGCTTAGCTGGCAGTGAATAAACTTCCTACTTACCAGCTAAATACCAAAAAGTTGTTAGATAATATTATTTCTGTTACTCATTAGACAGTGTAGCTTTAGAGCTCTGAAGTTAGAGTAAAATCAGAAACTCATTGGAGTTGATTTAAAAAAAAAATTCTCAAGAGATATTAATTCTTATAAGAAGTTGTCAAGAAATTCATGGAATGAAGAGGAAGAAGGGTGAAAAAAACTACTTTTTCTTTTCAATATATTCACCCTTAACCCTAATACACTTTTCAAATCTTTCAATAAGTTTATTTATACCCTTGAAAAAAATATATTTTGTTTTTGCCCTCAAATTTCTTTCCTCAAAGCTATATTTTCATATTTGGGAACAAATAATAATCAGACATAGCCAGATCTCGACTGTAGGGAGGGTATTTTAACATTTGGAAGCCAGTCCTAACAGTAGCCAAGACAGTGTTATGCATTGTTGTGAAAAGCAACACCCCTTTGGTCCATTTTCCTCTTATTTTCTCCTTCACAGTTTCTTCTGTTTAAGAAGACTGGAATAGTACTCTCATCCATCATATATAATCAATTGTCATATCTTTTGCGTATGTTTCCCTATACTGGACTTATTTTAGAGCCTCAGTGTGTCACATGTTTTTCATTTTTCCTAGAATACTCTCTCTCTCTCTCTCTCTCTCTCTCTCTCTCTCTCTCTCTCTCTCTCTCTCTCTCTCTCTCTCTCTCCCCCTCGCTCCCTTCCTTCCTTCCTTTCTCCTTGTGCTTCTTTGTTTCGCTATTGTAGTTCCTATTCATCAGTCAGTCCTTAGACCAAAATTCTCCTGGAAAGCCTTCTCAGTCTCTCTTTTTTAAAGTCCTTTAACTGTTTTTGTTATTCACAATAATTGAGAAATTATTGTGACACACTTAGCCTTGTAATCAATCAGCAGGCTACCCTCCATATCTTCACACAAAAAAACAGTAGCCCTGATTTTCCAACTGGTTGGAATCCTTGTAATCCTTAGGGGGTGGTATGTCCTTTTCATGCCACTGCATGAACTTCTTCTCCTAATGATGAACTAAGTTTCATCTTCAGTGACAATCCAGCTTAAAACTTTATTTTTGTAGTCTCTGCAGAGGTTCAAAAAACTGTCATGAACACTCAATGCACTGTTATTTTTGAAGCACCGTGAGCACTCTCAGCACCCAACTTGCATTGAGTTTTGACATTCTTAGATGCTGATGGAGAATATTCAAAATGGTTGTAGGTGATATTCTAACCATTTTTGTAAGCTGCTTTTTATTCAATCTGGCATCTTATACTACAAATTTTTAATTTTTTTGACAATGTGGGAGAAGTAGCCTCAATAGGGTGTCCTGGATAGAAGTTGTCTTCAATGAACTCCACCTTGCTTGAAAACACTGTGCCACTTGTAAACCATGGATTTCCCAGGGCAACAGTCCCCTTAAATTGCCAACATCGCTTTCAAAATGGTTTGAGATGATTTCCCTTGTTTTGTGAGGAACTTACTGATGGTGCAAAAATCAACTTTATCTATAATTGGGGTTTTCTTCATATTTGACATGATTCTTCAGTGATATCTGAAAGAACACAGACACAGTAGGCTGAAATTTGGCACATATACTAATAAGTCACATATTCAAACTGTGTGCACTAGGATTCCCACCTCTACAATAGGTCCCCCATTCGGCAAATTTCTTAACCACCCATCATATGTGGGCTATCCAGAAAATATCCAGCCATAAATGCCTCTATTTTTTATATTACATGGCTGGTTACTTTCTGGACAGCCCTCATAAGTAAAGTTGGCTTTACAAACAGAGTCATAAACACGATTACACATAAAGAAAAAATGATATGGAAGTGTCTTTTGTGTACTTTTTTTGTGGGTTCAAAAGAGGAATTACAATAAACTTTAGAGTATTAAATAAAAGATTGTAACTGTGCTTAAAGATAGATATAAATTTTAACTATCTATTATACCTTCTCTGAATAAACCATTGAAGACAAACTACACCCAATCTAAATTGATTTATGGTCTTGAAAAGTCTTATTGTACCTCTAATTGTAGAAAGATTCATACTCTATGTCTATATATGCCTGAAAACATGTTTTAAAAGAAAAAAATGTGTGTGGATATTAAGCAACTAAGCTTTTATTCTACATAATCACAAATTTGATTTATTGTCTCAACTGACCAGTTCAGAGAACTAATTAAAGGAATAAATGAATGTTGCAATGGTTGTTAACAGTCCCCAAGTCCTGTATTTGTTAATGACTTGCTCATAACAATTTCTCTTAATTCCTAGCCAATATAATTTTTATTTATTTTTTTATTTTTTATGAGCAACCTAGTTTGGGTTGTTTGTTTTTCTGTAATAGAATTTGCTGGCAACAGCAGGTGATGGGAGACTGAGAAACCTTAGCTATAAGCTTCACTTGCCTGCACTTTTTTTCCCTCTTCAGTGTACATTGCTTTTCAAAACATTCCTCTTTCTTGGCATTACATGATTAACAGGGAACAGAAAACGGAGGAAACAACTATATAAAGCACTGTAGCAGAAAAAATTACCTGACAATCAGAAATCTAAATTCAATCCTGGTGTTATAACTAACAAAAGCAAGTTTCTTAGCATGTGTGAGTTTTGTTTCTCCATATGTAAAATTAGAAGTTAAAAATTATGCTCTCTGAGGTTCTTCTAGCTCTATAATTTATTATTCTGAGCATGTGATAAAGGGTAAAATAAATCATTATATTACTAAACTGATAATTGTTATAACAAAATGGCAGTACTTTTTTTTTTCCTTTGCAGAAATGGTGTCAATTTTAAAACATCATAATTTTATTTTTATTTCTAATTCAAGAAAAAAGTAAAATATAAACTCCAAAATAAGGCAAAATTTGTGGAAAGCTTTAAAAATCTTACTATAATATGCACTTCATGTCTGTTCAGGATACCTCATTTTACCAAACGTTTGCAAGCAAAAACTCTTATCCTAGTGGAAATAGCAGTCAAAATCATTTAGGTAAGGCTTGAAAGTACATAGTTCATGTAAGCTGTCACAAAGCAAAAACTCTATGCATGGGAGCTTATTGTGAGCTAAATATTAAAATCTAAATAGAAATTATGTTTTTCATTATTTTCAGCTTAGATTGCTGAGGTACACCAAGTACTGTGAAGGATTGGAAATTATATCATACTTGCAAGCTAACACATTGGCCTGACACGTTTTCATGGTTATTGACAAAAGACATGAGACTTCTTCTGAGTCAAAGACAAAGGACTTTATTCCTTATTGTATCATCTAATAACAGAGTGTCAGCATTTAAGCCTAAACCCCAATTTCCACAGGGAGATTTGAAGAGTAACATCCGTTATCCATATATACAGTGTGTTACATTATTGGAGAAAAATCCTGAGCTTTGGAAACAAATCCATTATAATGGACAGAAAGTCTTTCTGACCTTGACCTAGAAGAAATTATATTTATTTATACATGACAATGAACAAACCTGTCTTTTCCTCCAAAGAAAGATGCTATCTTCATTGTCAAAGATTGTGCCCAATACAAACATCCTTGGGAAGATAGTCCAGAACAAAGGCCATCCGTTTTTCTACTAGCCAGTTGTACAGAAATCCAAGAGACCTATGGAGAATTATTGTCAACAATATGTTAAATCAAGCTGTTTAACAATGGCTAATATTTCAGGGCACATTAAAGTAAAAAATATATTTATGTGATAATAAAGCTTTATATACATTTTAAATTCAGTCACAGTTGGAATTGGGGACAAGCGATCAAAAATAAGGCAAATCTAAATATTGTAACTCAACAGCTCTTTATAAAGAGTTAACTACATTAAAGGCCATTATCAATGTCACAGTAAGCTCCATTTTGCTGAAGTCATTGGTCCATTCTAAATCCTCTCACCACTTTGTGGTAATGGCAAAGTTGACTACCTCCTCCATGTAAGGATATAACAAGAAGATGGCTATCTGCAACCCAGGAACCTGACCATGCTGTCACTCTGATCTTAAACTTTCAGCCTCACGAACTGTGAGAAACTAAATTTCTGTTGTTTAAGCCACCCCATTTACTTCATTATGGCAGCCCAACCTAATACATGAAAACAAGCAGATGTCTATTATTTCATGATTATCAGGTACCAAAATAACCAGACAAGAATCGAATAGTAATTCTAGTATTACTACATAAAAAATTTTCCAGATGGCACAAATAAGGCAATTCTGAATAACTGTGGGCTTCTCACATGGCAATTTTGTCTGCAGTCTTTCAGCCCTCTGATAGTCCCTTTCCAATGCAGAGTTATAGCTCTACTGTGCCAAACTGATCATGGCTTTGACTTCCTCTTCGATAGCGGGCCATCATCTGTGCTGTAAAGTTCATACTTATCCTGGCAAACCAGGCTCTTCATGATCTGGCCCAATAGCATGCTCTTATGATTCACTTCTTGCCACTAAAATCAACATCCTAACTTTCAGCCTAAAGGAATTATCTCAAGTATTCCATGTTGTCATGTTGTTTTCATGGCTTTAAGCTTTATATTAAGCCAGGGAAATCCTCACTCCCTCCCAATCATTCTCATACAGTTTTTTTGTTTGTTTGTTTGTTTTTTAATATATATATATATTTTGACAGAGAGAGAGATACAGAGACAGAGACAAAGAGAAGGGGGAGGACCCAGAACAGTCTCCATAGTTGCATATCATTAGTTTTTCCACATAGTTTTATTCTACAGGTGGGCTTGGGGTTACACAGGGCAGGAACTGGGCCGGGGTCTCACCCTGGTGAGAACTGAACTGTGGGCACTCCCCAGCTCAGCATATGGGTCAGCATGGCCTTGGCCGGGATTCGATCCTCAGTCCCCAGGGCTGCAAAGTGAGTGCCTAACCCACTGAGCCATCCTGGCTTTCACTCATACAGATTTTTAAAAAACAACTACTCGTTCTTCAAGTTCTGGCTAAATTTTGTCTTCTTTCTTAACCCCAGAATTATTCTATTGTACATGCTCCCATTGTATCTTAAACATTGATCTATCATATATAATCAATTGTCATATCTATTGCATATGTTTCCCTATACTGGACTTATTTTAGAGCCTCAATGTGTCACATGTTTTTCATTTTTCCTAGAATAGTCTCTCTCTCTCTCTCTCTCTCTCTCTCTCTCTCTCTCTCTCTCTCTCTCCCCCTCACTCCCTTCCTTCCTTCCTTTCTCCTTGTGCTTCTTTGTTTCGCTATTGTAGTTCCTATTCATCAGTCAGTCCTTAGACCAAAATTCTCCTGGAAAGCCTTCTCAGTCTCTCTTTTTAAAGTCCTTTAACTGTTTTTATTATTCAAAACTTCCATTTTCTTATTTAGCTTTCTAACTCTGTGATTGTGCCTTCAACACTTCCACAATAATTTTCTGTTCCTCAATGAGGAAAAGGTGTTTGATACTGTCACAGATACATTTAACACATGGATCCACCATAGGCCCTGATGACATTATATATATATATATATATACACACACACACACACACACACACACACACACACACACAACCTCTTTAAAACTTTGGGTTTTACAGCATAAACTCCACAAAGTCAGCCTGGGCACATGCCACGTGCAGATTCTTGTGCTTTTCCAACCTTTTTGGTATAAAGATAAACAATTCTTTTACCAGAGGTTTAGGACAACCTACTTCATTTTGTTAGAGGCTGTATTGTAGGATAACCTCTGGTGGGATGTCAAATTCTGGACCATTCTGAATGTCTGTGGACACCGTCCCCATAACAACCTAGTCTCTTAAGATTAGGTAGCCGCTCTGTAAATACTACTCATCATTGCACCTTACTTGTCTTGTATTAATATTTACTCATTTGCTCTTTCCCTTACTCTAAAATAATGAATGAGAATCCTATATCTGCTAGAACTGCACTGTCCAACACAGCAGTCCACTAACCATGTGTGACTAAGGAACACTTGAAGTGTGGCTTGTCCAAATGGAGTTGTGATATAAAATATGCACTGGATTATGAAAATATATTGAAAATAAGTATCACAATATAAAGGTATATGTTTATTATATATTGAAACAACACCTTGGATATATAGTGATGAAGTGAATTATTAAAATTAATTTCACTTTTATGTTTTTACTCTTTACCTGGCTACTAGAAAATTAAGACATTTTATATGTATCACACATTATATTTCTATTAGGTAGCACTACACTAGATCATGGTCTTAAGAAGTAGAGGAAATATTTTATTAATTTTTATACATAGCACTCTATGCCCCCAAACTATATATTGAATGAATAAATTGACAAGTGGCAAATAAACAGTAAAAAATAACTATAATATCTAATTAGCAACAGGTCAAAAAAATTTTTACAGGTTCTATGTTACTATTTCATGACAGGGATTTTAGAGCCATCATGAAAATGCTTTTTTGTGTACTTGTAAAATAGAAGAAACCATGGGGAAAGAAACTCAGCTTGAAAACTTTATGATGGTTAAGTTTTGACTCTAAAATAATTATACATTCTACTTTCCTTTAATATACTTTAGGTTTTTTTCTACATTTAAATCTGTGTTTTGGGGTCAATTCTGCATGTATTTGTAATAGGCAGATGCTCCTGTTCCCTAAGACTAGAGACATAGGAATCAGTAGGTGGTAGTGCAGATGGCAGAAAGAGGGTGAGGTGACATTTCAAACTGTGGGCAGGACTAATGTAAATTTGGCAGCCCAAGTGGAATTTTTGTGGGCCTGATAATTTTTGCAAGACTTCTTGCTTTCCAAGTGATCTCTGACCCCCCACCTGCCTACCCGCTGCCCTCAACCCCCACCGTGTGTGTGTGTGTGTGTGTGTGTGTGTGTGTGTGTGTGTGTGTGTGTGTGTGTGTGTGTGTACTTTAACTGTCTCCTTTGGAAGCGTTTTACATATATTGTAATTCTCAAACACCAGAACAATTTTCTCAAAATTTTGCTTATGGGACAAAACTTTATACTTCTAACATTGGAGATCACAGAGATTTGTATTAAAAAGGATCTTAAAAATGAGAGAAATAGATTTGTTTTTATTATGCATTTGATTACTAGAAACATATATTCATATGGTTTTAATAGAAAGCGTGGGAAAGCCGGGATGGCTCAGTGGGTTAAGCGCTCGCTTTGAAGCCCTGAGGACCGAGGATCGAATCCCGGCTCCAGCCCAGGTGGACCCACATGCTGAACTGGGGTGTGCTTCCCGAATGCGGTGAGGCCCCCAGTTCAGTTCGAAAATAAAAATAAAAATAATTTAAAAAATTAATAATAAATAATAGAAAGCGTAAATTATTTCACCTGAATTTTTTTAACCATTGTCATTGGAATTGCAGAGCTATAAGAATGTATGTAAACTGCTTGAGACAAGTCAGCATCCACATCAACCTTTGCTGACATGACTCAATACTGTATGAAACAAGTCATGGCAGTGGAATTCATTTCTATTCTTTTTTTCTTAAGATTTATTTTATTATTTAAAAGATGTGTGTGTGTGTGTGTGTGTGTGTGTGTGTGATAGAGAGAGAGAGAGAGAGAGAGAAGTGGGGAGGACCCAGAGCAGTCTCCATAGTTGTACATCATTAGTTATGACACAGTTTTATTTCACACAGGTGAATGTGGGGTCACGCAGGCTGGGAACTGATCTGGGGGCCTCCCACATAGGAGGCAAAAAGCTTTGCCACCATCCTGGTGCTTACCAGTTGTTATGCTGTTAGACATATAGGTTTGCATGGGTCAGGGCCCGGATTCCATCCCTGGATCTCATGGTTGGGAGGCAAGCACTCAACCTGTTGAGCAATCCCATCATTCTCTCATCACTGTAT
>PVKE010009838.1:0-43846 GCA_004027555.1 Craseonycteris thonglongyai | reverse complement strand
TGCTTTGTTGATGGTTTCCTTTGCAGCACAGAAGCTTTTTAGCTTGATAAGGTCCCATTTGTTTATTTGTGCTTTTACTTCCCTTGCCAATGAGGTCAGATTCATAAAGTCCTCCCTGAATCCCAGGTCCATAAGTTTAGTGCCAATGTTTTCTTCTATGCAATTTATTGTTTCCTTTCTTATTTGGAGATCTTTAAACTATTTTGAGTTAATTTTGGTATATGGTGAGAGATCGCAGTTCACCTTCAGCCTTTTGCATGTGGCTTTCCAATTAAGAAATACTTTTTATTGCTAGATGGGAGATTGGGGGAATGGTTGAGAAAAGTGAAGGGATTAGGAAATGCAAATTGGTAGTTACAAAATAGTCACAGGGATGTGAAATACAGTATGGTAAAAATAGTCAATAATGTTGTAAAAACTATGTAGGGTGTCAGGTGAGTACTAGACTTTTTGGGAGGATCATCTCATAAGTTATACAAATGCAGGGAAGCCAGGATTGCTCAGCTGGTTAAGCACTCACTTTGCAGCCCCGGGAACAGAGGATTGAATCCTGGTCCCAGCCTATGCAGACCCATATGCTGAACTGGGGTGTGCCTCCCATGCAGGAGGCCCCCAGCCTGGTTCCTGCCCTGTGCAGTACCCACCCACCTGTGTGGAATGAAACCATGTTGAAAACTGATGATATACAACTACAGAGACTGCTCAGTGTCCTCCCTGTTCTCACTGTCAAAAAACAATAAAATAAAACTTAAAAAAAAAATTATACAAACGCTTACTCACTTTGCTGTACACCTGAAACTAATATAAAATAAATGTATGTAAACTCATTAAAATATATATATACATATATATAGTCATGAGATATATAGAGTACAGCACAGGGAATATAGTCAGTAGCATTGTAATAGCTATGTAAGGTGTCAGGCGGGTAGTAGATTTGTTGGGGTTATCACTTTGTGAGGTCTATAAATGTAAAACCATTATGTTGTTTTGTACACCTGAAATAAATAAATGAATAAATAGGTAGACAACTAGATAATAAAATATTTAACTGCAGTACTGATCATAGGAAGGAATGAACCAGCTAGCCCTGAGTGGGTCCTTTCAAACCTGTACTTCTGTTATATCAAGTTACTTATTTCCAATGTCATTCCCCAAGAAAACACCTGTTTATTAAAATGCCCATGTAAGGACATTAAATACTACTATTGACCATTGCAAAAAATAAAATAAAATAAAAAATTAGAAGTAACATATTTTTCGCTCCATAAGACGCACTTTCCCCCCCAAAAAAAAGTGGAGGGAAAAGTGTGTGTGTCTTATGGAGCGAATACTGCAAAAAAGAGTGCACGCTGGGGACCTTAATGATGCTGTGGGGAAGCCTGCAGCCAGATCAGAAAGCAGGGACTGCATGGAAGGACAGCGGGTCCAGGCAGAAAACTTGCGTCTTTTTTTTTTTTTAATTTATTTTGACAGAGAGAGAGAGAGAGATACAGAGACAGAGACAGAGACAGAGAGAGAACTGAACTGGGGGAGCTCCCAGTTCAGCATATGGTTCCGCACGGGCCAGGGCCGGGATTCGATCCTCGGTCCCCGGTGCTGCAAAGTGAGCACTCAACCCACTGAGCCATCCCAGCTTCCCCAAACTTGCGTCTTATAGAGAGAAAAATACGGTAGTTACCCTTAAGGGGAAGAAATCAGAGTGAAGAGGTGGGGCAGAGAGCTACTATTTTCATTTACAAATGTTGTAAATACTGACTTTTTTAAGTACACAAACACACACAAGTATAATATTTTTAAAAGTTTTTAGGGGTACTGGGATAGCTCAGCAAGTTGGACACTTGCCTTGCAACCGCGAGGTCTGGGGATCGAATCCCGGCCTTGGCCCATGGTCATGGCAAGGGTTAGTCTGGTTTCCACCTCATAAGGCCCCACATCCACTATGGAGACTGCTCTGGGCCCTCCCCACTTCTCTCTCTGTCTCCCCTTCTTTCAAAAAACAATAAAATAAATCTTTAAAAAACAGTTTTTATGAAATTGATATTCAAGGTTTTTCATACCTGAGAATCTATTGTGGGCTAATCTCACTGCATGATAATAATAAAAGCCATTATTTCAAATAACATCTAGGAACAGTCCATGGTTTTTAGGTCTACTGCTGCTGGTACTGGCCACCACCCACCACCTAACCGTGGTCTGGGGACAAAGACATCAGCTTGCTAACCCATTTGCTGAGAGAAATGCTTCATACAATCACAGAACGATCACATTCCTTGAAGAGTGCAGGATTTTTCAGATTTTTCTCATGAACTTTGTCATTTTTATAATTTTAAAAAGATTAAAATCACAAAGTAAAATCAGAATTCCCAGCAATTCTGTTTTCTAACTCTTCCTTCTTATGAGAGGTGAATTGAGGAATTTGAATGGAATTGTTTTAGAACTTAATTAAAAGCAACATGAATAGGAAAATGAACTAATTTGTAAAAACTAATGGCTTTTGGTAATTAGATTTTAAAGCAAACTAAAACAACTGATGCTTCAGATGACAAATTCAATTTTTTTTTTAAGGTTTATTTTATGGATTTAGACAGAGAGAGACAGAGAGAAGGGGAGGGCCCAGAGCAGTCTCCATAGTTGTACATCATCAGTTTTTGACTTGGTTTCGTTCCACACAGGTGGGTAGGGGCTGCACAGGGCAGGAACTGGGCTGGGGGCCTCCCACATGGGAAGCACACCCCAGTTCAGCATATGGGTCTGCACAGGTCAGGGCTGGGATTTGATCTTCGGTCCCCAGGCTTAAAGCAAGTGCTTAACCCAATGAGTCAACCTGGCTTCTCCTCAATTTGTTAAAAGAACTAGTTATACAGTTTCTAAGGAATCACTGTGGAATCCCCAAGAGTAGTTATAATGGATGAGCAGCACCCATGGAAGTAGGAAAATTATCATAATCTTTTATTGCTTACTCTTCTAGATCCCAATGCTAATATCACCAAACGCCTCCTTAATTCAAGTATTCATACAACATTTACAAGAGACATTAACTCAAATTTGGTCAACTCAGAACTATGAAGTTCTAGAGATTTTTGTAAGCATCTGTGTGATAGAATTTGCGAAGAATACCCAATTTCAAAAGAGTGTTCTCCAAAAATTTCAAGCAAAATTGAAGTTCCAGGGAGATGTATAAGTCTATAGCTTTGGATATCTCTTAAAGCTACCCTCATGTGAAAAGTACTGAGACATCAATTCTTCCTTTTTTTTTTTTCTTTAAGATTTATTTTATTGTTTGAGAGAACGCAAGAAAGAAAGAGAGAGAGAGAGAGCGAGAGAGCGAGAGAGAGAGAGAGCGAGCGAGAGAGAGAGAGAGAGAGAGAGAGAGAGAAGGGTGGGAGGGTCCAGAGAAGTCTCCATAGTTGTACATCATAGTTGTGACAAGATTTCATTCCACACAGGTCAATGTAGGGTCGCGTGAGGTGGGAACCAAACTGGGGTCTGCCTTCATGGGAGGTGAGAACCTTCCCTGCCATCTCAATGATTACCAGTTGCACTTAAGTTCAGCATATGGGTTTGCATGGTCAGGGCCAGGATTTGATCCCTGGACCTCGTGGTTGCAAGGCAAGCATTCAGCCTGTTGAGCTATCCTGGTATTCCCGACATCAATTCTTATGTGTCCAAATTGAACATCCTATCATTAATTTAATCCTTTTGTGTTTTAGCCAACAATTCCTTTTATTGAACAGTGGCAAGAAATTCTTCAAAGGATATTCTGTCAGAAATTAGGGTCCTTGGGTTTCAGAAGAAAGAGTCTGGGATTGACAATAGTTTATAAGTATCTTAATATTTGATTAAGTATATTTCAATCAAATGAAATTCTACAGAGATCGCACATGCAAAATTGCTTTGTTTCAAAACACTGCTCAAACCAGTAAATTGCATACTACCTGAAACAATGGTGCTGACCTGGCCAAATCACAAAAGAAAACCAGCTACAAGCCAAGACAAACAAATCTCTTTAACAAACTATTTCTCCTTTGTAGAATGGATTTGAATTCTTATATACCATTGACCCCAAAAAGGTTACTTCAGGGAAGCCGGGATGGCTCAGTGGGTTAAGCACTCACTTTGCAACCCTGGGGACCCAGGATCGAATCCCGGTCCCAGCCCGAGTGAACCCATATGCTGAACTGGGGAATGCCTCCAGTTCAGTTCTCACCAGGGTGAGACCCTGGCCCAGTTCCTGCCCTGTGCAGCCCCGCTCCCACCTGTGGAATGAAACTATGTGGAAAAACCAATGATGTACAACTATGGAGACTGTTCTGGGCCCTCCCCTTCTCTCTGTCTCTGTATCTCTCTCTCTCTCTCTGTCAAAAACAATAAAAATAAATCTTTAAAAAAAAAAAAGGCTACTTGAAGGGTCCAATAAAATGCACAGTTATTGCCCAAAGCTAAACAAAAATAATTATAGAACTTTTCATGAAGGCTGGGGAGTGGGGAATGGAAGGAAAGAGCTGTATTAGTTTACATACATTTTTAAAAAAAGATTTATTTTATTGTTTTGACAGAGACAGAGAGACAGAGAGAAGGGGGAGGGCCCAGAGCAGTCTCCATAGTTGCACATCATCAGCTTTCCACATGGGTTCATTCCACACAGGTGGGCAGGGACCTCGCAGGGCGGGAACTGAGCTGGGGGCCTCCTGCATGGGAGGCATGCTCCCTTGAGCCAGGGGTAGAACCAGGGGGGTAAGAACTGAATCCTCAGTCCCTGGGGCTGCAAAGTGAGCGCTTAACCTGCTGAGACATCCTGGCTTCCCCAGTTTATGTACATATTGAAGCAAGGAGTCACTATCACAACTAAGCATAAGACATAGTTTCTGGCATCCTGGTATCCAAAGCAGAAAAGGAAATAGGAGTTATACAACTTCCATAACTAGGGAGAAAAAAAAAAAATCTCTGTTCATCAGGGAAATAAATGTTTTCCTAATTGTAAACTGAAACATACACTTCTTCATATGAGGGATTCTGAAAGGCATAGTATATCCTCATCAGCAGTTCATTTGACAACAAATATTAATATCTATTAAGGGCCCTCTACCTTTCCAGGTTCCTATTCTAGGAGCTTAGTATATATATATCAGCCAACAAACTAGACAAAGATCCCTGCCCTGGGGAAGCCCATACTCTACTAGAGTAGGTGGAAATAAACAATAAACACAGTAGGTAAGTTACACACTTTGTTATTATGCTATGGGACAAAATAAATAAAGGGCTGAATAGGAGATTAGGAGTGCCAGGAGAAAGGAGATTAATAATTCTGAATACATAGTCAGGGTACTTAGGTGACAGAGGTGACATGTGAGTAAGGACTCAGCATAACCAAGCACAGAGATGAAAAGAGGGCTGACAGGGGAGGACGGGATGGCTCAGCGAATCTTCGGTTTGAAGATCGAATCCCGACCCAGGCCCACGCGAACCCATATGCTGAACTGAGGTGTGCCCACAGTTTAATTCTCACGCGGTGAGCTTCCCATGCGGGAGGCCCCTAGTTCGGCTCCTGCCTCAGGCATGTTTCCTATAAGGGAGGCCCTCAGCCTGGTTCCTGCCCTGTGCAGCCGCACGCCCACCTGTGGAATGAAATGTGTAGAAAACTAATGACGTGCAATTATGGAGACTGCTCTGGGCCCTTCTCCTTCTCTCTGTCTCTCTGTCTCTATCACTCTGTCAAGAAAAAAAAATGAGCGCTAACAAGTACAAGGCCCTAAGGGGAAACACACAGGCATGTTTGAGGAAGAGCCAGGGGGCCAAAGGAGAGGGGGTAGGGGGATGACTTCAGGACAGGAAGTGAGAGAGTGAGTAGGGACCAGGACAAGGAAGCCATGGAGGTCACTGTAAAGACTTTTCCTCTCTTAGAAATAGGGAGCCAACAAAGGGTTTGAGTAGAGAAGTGGATCACTGCTGAGAATGAATTGCAAGGGCAGAAGCTGGGAAACCAGTTAGGACAGCTTTTGCCTTCTGCCAGTTCAATCCCACCCTCAGTCCTAGGCCTGGAGAGCAGACCCCTGGAGCACAGAGTGCCCCATCCTCATTAGCAAACAGGCCTGGAAGAATCTCTTGCCCTCAGTCTGAGCAGAAGGGACAGGGACCCCCCAGTATCCACCTTGGCACACACTGCTTGTGAGAACAGTAAAGGAGAACACAGAGAACAATGTCATCTCGTGTTCTCTCCCTCCTGCATCCTTCACAGAAACACAACCCTCTTAAAAATTTGAAATGCATCAAGTAAGCATAATATATGTACTTATATCCAACCTCATTACCAAAATGGCTTCAAGCAACTTGCAAAACTAAACTACATTTACATTATTTAAGAATAGAAAAAAAATTGAATTCAGAACAAGGGAAAGCATAATGGAATAGTAAATGGGGCCTGAATCAGCAAAAATGACTATTATGAATTGCAACGGTTGTTTAACAGTGGAATATAAATTTGGCCAAAGCAATATGGAAATCACAATCTCTAAAAAAGGGCTGCTGAGAGACAGAGAAGGGGTCAAAAAGTGTGAGTTTCCTGAGGCTGTTTCTTAAACTGCTTCCTATTCCTCAATAATGTAAGCTGAGGACATAACGCATATCAATTAGAAGAAATTAAAGGGAAAAGGAAATATGGCATTCAAAGTATCCCACATAGTGATGGAACTAGTGCGTAAAATCCTTTAGAATTTCATCAATGAACATTATTTTTCCAAAGCAAATCTTCATTCATAGTTGGCGTAGGTCAAATGCTCAGGAAGAACCCAGAGGGCAGATTCATTATTACCAAGAGAGGTTGGCCCACCTACTGTCAGTCAGTCAAGCAGAAATTTCAACACTCTCATAAAAATTAGGACCTGTCCAAGACTCTTGCCTAAACAGATCCCCTCTTCAAACAAAAGGGTGTGAGAGTGAACCTATAGTAATGGCCAAGATTCACTGCCCCCCACCCCCCAAAAAATCTCCTCAACATATAGATGATAAAGAACCAATCAAAGCACTCAAGTTCTGTATCCCACATAAATGCAGTTATAATTTGCTATCTTTCTTTAAAGGATTGTGATTTTGTACTTTTTAAATATTAATAAGATAAAAATTTCCCAGTAAGGACATTAGCAACAGCTCAGCAATTTCACTTTGAAAGAAAAATACCAGGGCATATTGCCTAAGCCCTAAATAAATTTTAGTTTTGCCAAAAGCCCCATCTCTACTTTTCTCTTGACAGCACCATCTTCCTTTTTGGCTGTTAAGATCATATTCATTCAGGCAAGTTAAACAAACAAACCAAAAAAAAAAAAAAAAAGCCATAACACCAAAAAACAATCATCAATGACACAGCAGAAATATACACAAAATCAATAAAAGTCAAGAAAGTAATAAAAGTAATTTCTTGATTAAAATACAGATCTGGATCTTTGAGCAACAATAAATGGAAAGTTATCAAATTGTGGCTACAGCTCTCTAGCTCATAAAAGATTAATCAGTCCTGTACAAAAATCGGACCCTGTTTTTCATATCAAGGCAGATTTCTGAAGCATAACCTTTTTAAAATAAATCCTGAAATGCAGATTTTATCAATTCTAAAAACTGTTTCTGCATCAGCATATAGGCCAGTAGTCCTCTTTGAATTAAATATAGTTATCCACTGTGGTAGACTGTGTTGTTGTTCTAATTATTTGCTGCCCTCCCATAATAGGTTTACCTCCCACTGTCATGTGACTTCTAGTGTCTCCAGATGGAAGAATTAATTATACTTCTCTACCCCATTTTCGTAGGCTTAGCCATGTGACTTGCTTCATCCAATTGAATGTGAGTGGAACTGACATTCAAGCAGAAGCATTAAGAGCCATAATTGAAATTTTTTACCCTTTCTTACTCCCATGAAATTATATCCCAGACTGGGTAGCTCACGCAGCCTGGATCTAGATCAGTGGTTCCCAACCTTTTTCCGCTTGTATGCCTCTTTTAAACTCATTTCTATATACTGTACCCCTTGTTTTTAAAACAGCTGTTTTTAAATACTGACACTTTTGTTCAATGCCTGTCTTCATGTGAAATAGTGAAAATGAGGTAATAAGTTAGGGGGAAAAATTGCTACACTCGAAGTACAAACCACAGATTTAACTTTACAATATTCATAACACCATTAAATACTGTTACTGATTATTTTTCATATACCCCTGAACTGCCCAGCATGTACCCCTGAGGGTACGTATACCACCACTTGGGAGCCAATGATCTAGACTAAAGAAGACCCTTGGTGCAGAGTCACAGTCATGAATGTACAGTGAACAAGAAATTAAAATATGTTGTTTTAAGCCACAGAGCATCATTTAGTCTAAGCTGAGAAATTTAACCAACACTTCATTTTTAAAAATGTTTTAATGCTCAATGGATATGTAGGGCTCACTGTCAGTACATTTTCACGCTAGCCATCTACATAACAAATATAATAAATGGAAAATAACATCTGCCTTTTCCTAATGAAACCTTTTGCCTTATAAATATGTGCTTTAGAGTTACTGACCTTTAGAAGACCTTCTTGAGAACAATGGTAGGTTCAAAGAAGATAAGGTTCAACAGCTTACCTTTCCAGTCACATAATTAATCTCTAACTGATGGGGGATAAAACAAGAATCAAGGTTATAAACTTCACCGTCATACCAGTGCCCAGCAAAACAAGGGCCTGGGATTTTATGGGATGTAAAAATCATTCCCAAAAACGTCTAGGTTCATTTTAGTTTTTTATTAGTAGTTCCTTCCTGGAAATCTTACTAATAAAAGATCTGATACAAACAGTTTTTTAAATGATCAATTAAAACAGAATTTGATGAAAATTACTAGAACTCTCCATTTTTTTTACTAAAAGCCAAAAAAAGAAAATGCCCAGGATTAAGAATCCTCTCATAGCTACTCTGATGAAAATATACATGAATTTATTTAAAAACTAAATTTCTAAAGGGAAAACATTTAACACTATCTCCTGCAAATTTGTGATGAGGTCCCCTCAAGCTGGAAGTCCACAGAAACTCAGAACACTTGCTAGGACTCAGTCAACAGGTTGTCATGTCCAGAGGCTATGGTGACAGTCTGTCTGTGTTAATTGGCAGGAAACAAATGAAAAAAGGTACCGTGAGAAGGTGCCTCATGAAAGGTGAAGGGCAATGCTAAGAAATCTGATACAGGCATAAGCCAAGTCAAGGTTCAGAGACCTTGTAAATTGTAAATCTACAATTTACTGAAGAGGCTGGGAGATAGAGAATGTTATACTCTGCCTTGAAAAATCCTGAATCAGGGACCCATGGTTCTCTACCAGGTTAGCAAGCCCATAATAGAAATCAGAAAGGCTTTTGCACTGCTAAATGCAAATCAAGTTAGAAACAGTATTTCCTATTACATGATACAAAGTTTATACTCAGAAGGTGTGAACTGTCATGGATTCGGGATTATTTCCACAAGTGGTACTACCCTCTGCAAGACTAGTTTGTGGTAGATGTTGGTAAAACCAGAGCTCTGGGAAATTCAGCAAGAAACGTGGTCCAGTTGCTTGGGGTATCCTGTTTGGAAGCAGACATCAAAGTGTAATTTGGTTAGGAGGGAACAAAGAATTTTCTGGGGGCTTTTTCCTCTGCTCCAAATAATGGCTGGAAAAAAATGGGAAGAAGCTAACATTCAGCAGGAGAACATGTGGTACTATGGCAACCCTTTTCTTCCCACACGTTTCCCTTTCTGGAAACATACGCCCATCCTTAGCCTTGGCTGCTCTGTGTTTCTTACATGATCCCAGCCTCTCTGGCCACAGCTAACTTACCACAGGGGGGTGGGGGAAGGAAGCACCCACTAAACCAATGAGGAGGGAGAGAGACAGGGCTAGAGAGCGTGAACTAGAAGGTATAAAAAAGGGAGTCAGGCATGAAATGGGAGGTCATGAGAAGCAATGGCTGGGCTGCCATTTTCTACAACCTATAAGCTGACGCAAAGAAAGGCGGTTTATAGACTGGACCAAAGAATGGTGCAAATGCCAGAGACAAGATACAATGAGTGGCCCAAAAAAATCATAATCGTAGCTTTAGGTGCTAGCTCCCCAGGTCCCAAGGGGACTGGCTGCACTACCAGGCTCTTGGTTTCACTGGGCTCCTTTCAACAAATTCCCTACTGTTGATGCTGGTTTGTTTAAGCCAGCTTAAACATATTTTTCTTTCTTTATAGCCAACAAGTATTATTGGCTCATTTTGAATTTGGGGTTAAATACTTGATCTTAACAAACTTTTTAAATTAAAGAATACCACACATACAGTAAAATACATCCTAAATATTTATCATGATGAACTCTTACAAATGAACACATCCATGTCATCAGCAACTAGATCAAAGATGGAGGACATCATCAGAACCTCCGAAGCCGCACCGTGCCCCTTCCCAGTCAAGACATCCCTTGTATCACCCCCTGCCCTATTCTGACTTCTGTCACCATGGAGTATTTTTTGCCTCTTTTTGAGCTTCATAAATGAAATCATACAATATGTACATTTGTTCCTGACTTCTATTACATAATATATCTATGAGATTCATCATGTTCTGTGTAGCAGTAATTTGTTCTTTTGTATTGCTGTGTAGTATTTCACTGCATAACCATACCACAATTTATTTACCCTTCATGGATATCTGGATAGCTTCTATTATGCCGTTATCAACATTCCTGTAAATGCTTCTGGTGCAGGTGCATCCTCATTCCCATTGGTCGTATGTATCTAGGAGTGTGAGTACTGAGCCATAGGGCACACATTTGTTCAGCTTTATAGATTAGTCCAAATAGCTTTCCAGAGTGGTAATATCAATGTACCGTACGTTTCCTCCAGCAATGTATGGGAGTTTGAGCTTTTCCATATCTCCATTAATATTTGGTTATCAGGTTTTTATTTTTTAATTTTAACAACCTGGGAGAGTATATATTGGCATTTTATAGTTTTAATTTGCATTTTCTTGATGACTGATATTGAATGCTCTTTTTTAAAATTAGGTTTTCTGGTTTGTTCGTTTTTTATTGATTTGTAGCCATTCTTTACATATTCTAGACAAGTTGCTTGTTGCACATATGGATGACAAATATCTTCTACTTTGTGATTTGCCTTTTCACTCAATTTTTACTGCTGAATGAAGCTATTAATTTTAATGAACATGAGAACAGGCAAAATAGTACATGTTGCTGTGAGAAATAAATCTAATCATCTCAGTCTATACAGGCAGTGATTTAAGAACACTAACTAGTTAACTGTATGGGACTCAGCCTTTGCACAGTCCCTGAATTATAAATATAATATTACCATCCTCACTTCCCCAAGGCTTCAGATACAAGAAATAACCGATAGTGTGCCTATAGTTCATTAAGTGTATTTATGCACTATAATCTGGAAACATTGTTATAAATGGTGAATGGTTTGCGCCACTAGCCCTTAAAAGTCCCGTGACATGCTTCCAGCACAGCTCAGCATAACCAGCAGTCTTGCAGAGTATTTCCCAGAAGAGACGTTCAAAGCACCAACTTAGAGTCCGAAGAACGTATCTCCTCTCTCCCTATCCTAGGGCCCCCAGAGACAACTATCCAACCTCAACAGCTTCCTAGCAATTACCCATTATCTTAAACAAGCAGTGAAAGTTTCCTTGGCCTGAGGCAGCAGAAGCAACAAGCTTCTTGTCACCAGATTTCAACAAAGCTCAGGCAAGCCTCACACATCTCTTACCTCTTAGATCATCTCAGCTCTCCTCTATGCACTCTATAGGCAGAGAAAGATGATTTTGTTCAGCCAAAACTGTGGAAGAGCTTAGAAGGGAGAATGGTGGCGACACTTCACGGAGCTGAGGTTTCCGCAAGGACCCAGGTCCCCGAGTCTGCCTCTGCCCTTTCACTGGCTCCCAGGGTTCTGTGGTCCACTGTGCCTCACCTGAGATCACAGCCCCTTTTCCTCTCCTCTGGCCATAAGCAAACAAGGCAACTCTTTCAAGACCTTTTCCAGGGAGTTTTATAGTCAGGAAATACTATATCCTGGGTGTTTATCTTCCCTCCAGGCTCCTCCCCACACCAAGACACACTTAACTACAATTGCATAATGACATTAACATTTCTTTTCAGACAAAAAGAGGCAAAGGAAACAAGCCTAGCAGGACACAGTAGAGTTGGGACTCTAGATAGAGCCCAAGAGGGTAACCAGTGCCTTGTATTGAACCTCATCCTTTCAATATGAACAGATCAAAAATAAAGGTAAAAAAATGGGAAGAGAAAGCTACTCGGGGTCATTGAGGGTCAAACTGGGTCCCAAACCCAGCCTGGGACCCAGGCTTAAATCCAGACATGTGTGAGTAACAGCTTTAAGTCAGGACTTTAATCAGGTAAATAGGTGAGCAGTTATTAGGTCAAACTGGATATGAGGCAGAGTTTCACACTTTCTCTTTGAAAGAATGTGATTCATAAACTACAAACTATATGAACTTCAAGCCCCGTCAGCAGGATTTCCTCCTCTCACTGGCCAAGTTGACAGAGCAGGAAAGAGTGACAGTTTTTTCCATTGTACTAAAGCAAATACTTCACTGATTCATTCTGGGCCGGCTAAGAGTCCTCAAGGTCTTCTTACTCCTTCCTGAGTTCACGAGGGGAGCACCCTTCCCAACAACAAGCAGGACAGATCCCAGACACAGTGGAACTGCTTCTGCGAGATGCTCTGGTTCTCAGCAAGGTGTGAAAAAGCTAAATAAGCACATGGGATTCCACAAAAGGCAGACAAAGGTGTTCCAATTAGGTATTCATGTATCCAAATAGGAGCCTTCTGTTTTCCCAAGTTTGGCTAAAATAAACCTAAAAAACAAAAAGAAATGGTTCTCTTTCTCTATCAGCCTAAAAATGAAAACTCTTGAAAAAGCAAGAGTCCACTGAATTGGGGAGGCTAACTAGGGCACCCTCGTGGCTCTAAGTTTACATGCACACAAAAGAAGGAGAGTGTGTGGAGAGGAGTGGTGTAGAATAAACATCGGATTCAGATACATACCTGGCAGGTAGGGTCAAATGCTGGTAGGACAAATCTTTTTATAATCAAAGTGTTTAAACTTTAGCTGATAGAAGCATGGAACTCCTATCATCTATGGGCTAGGTTACCATGCAGTAGGCACCTAAACCACTATGATAATTGATGAATCAGCACCTCCAGGCAGATCTGCCAGCCTTAACACACATGCTACTGAATTATATATACCAGTATTCATTCAACAGGTATGTTTTGTTTTGTTTTTTTTGGGCTTTTTTTGACAGACAGAGAGACAGAGAGAAGGGAGAGGGCCCAGCGCAGTCTCCACAGTTGTACGTCATTTTTCAATATAGTTTCACTCCACAGGTAGGTGGGGGCTGCACAGGGTGGGAACTGGACCGGGGGACTCACGCATGGGAAGTGCACCCCTGCAAAGCCAGGGGCTGAACCAGGGGCCTCCCACATGCGAAGCTCACCCCAGTTCAGCATATGGGTCCGCATGGGCTGGGACACAATCCACAGACCCCAAGGCTGCAAGACGAGCACTCAACCCGCTGAGCCATCCCAGCTTCCCCGGACAAGTATTTCTGAACATGAAGCTTAACCTTGTTACACGTTCCTACCTGTCCATTCCATAAAAAGCCTGTGCTATGGCTCAAGCCAGTGTGTGCACTGTGCCTCCCACCCACATTGCTGTCATTCCCAACATTATGAGCAATTCTCAGATCCCACTCCAGAGCCACAACTGCTCCCTTTTTCTCCTCCCACTCCCAATAAAAATATATATCATAAGACAAGTTCATATGACCTCGTAGAGGAATAGCCATCCCATGAAGTCCCCCAACTACAAAATAAAAAAAATGTTTTAAATGTACAAAACTTTCATAGCAGTAAACTATTTGAATTGCTTCTCCCGAATGTTACTGAAACCCTGCCAGGGCTAAGAAACTTGAATTGTAGTAAATAAACTTCAAACATTTCTCTTCCAACCTACTCTCCTTGGTAGGAATTCAACAAACTGCCCTCCAATTCCTGAATTATAACTCTGAAAGATGGACGTGCGGTGTCGCTGAAGGCAGAGAAATCCTATTCTGCCCTCAAGGTCAGAAGCCTGGATTATGCAAAGAAGCTTTGGAGTATGCCACACAGTGTCTAATCTTGCCACCCAGGGGCCACACAGTACCCGCAAATTCCTTAAAGGTCTTTCAGACCAACAGTGTCTGTCTCTTATCAGCAATATCTCTAATATTTAAGCAAAGATGGAACATACACACTGAATAAGTAAAAGCTAAGTTTCATTCTTAAAGAAGCGCACAATATAAAGAAACAATTGAGAAGGTAAAATAGGTGCCCTAAATAGAAGCTAAAGAATGAAATTTCAAAAGGCTGATAGGAAATAAATCAAAACAAACTCAACACACCAAATCATGTTAAGCTGCATGAAAATTACTCATTTCATTTTCCAAGAAATGGCAAAAAATTTTTAGCTGTCACTGAAGCTTCACAACATCCTACTTATCCTGTGTTGAAAACCACCTTTCTTTTTCTCCCTTAAAAAATTTATACCAAGAACTCAAATTTTCTTTTACATTTTCACATGGAAATTTAATTCAATTCTTAATTCTGTGACATTTTTATAGGGGACAAATTCCCCCATAAAAATGTCACTGTGAATGACAAAAACAAATAGATTTAATATATTAGGAAAGTTCAAAGAGTAAGACAATGCGAGCAAAATTGCAGTCTCTAAGTATACTGAATACCTTAATTATTAGAACCAGAATTTATTCATAAACTTCTGTTCTTTAAACTTTCAACTCTTGAGATGCATCTCCCACCGAATTAAAAGAAAATAAAATCCGACAAGAAATGAAATTTACAGCATGGAGAAACAGAAAAGCTAGACTACTTAAAAATGATGTAAAGTCTCTAGACAAATTCTTTGATTGGCCAGCTTTTCTATTTCACTATGCTATGAAATAAGAGTGTTTGAGGTGCTCATCTTAATTAGTCTGGAGAATTTAATAAAATACATTTACCTGACTGCCTAATAGCAATTGAAACTCAAACACCAATGTTGAGACTATAAATTGATAAAACCTCTGTTTAGAAACTACAGCTGAACTGTGTGGCCCAACAATTCCACTCTCAAATACTACATATCCAACAGAAACATACATACGAGGGCTGTCTGGAAAAAATGCAGCCATTGTCAATATAACGAGAACAGTTACATGGCTGGATCCTTTCCAGATGGCCCTCATATGTTCACCAGAAAACATGCACAAACATGTTCATGATAGCACTATTCATATTGGTCCAAAACTGGAAATACCCTAATGTACATCTCTAGTAGGATGGATAAACAGTGGTATATTCACACAACAGAACACAATAAAGCAACAAAAATGAACAAACCATAGCCACATAAAACAATATGGGCCAATCTGACAAACATATCATAGAGTGAGAAGCCAGACACAAGAGTACACGTTCTGTGATTCAATGTATATAAAGTTCAAAAACCAATAAAAGTAGTCTCTGGTTTTAGAAGGGTACCCTTTGGGTGAGAGTAGTTTGTGGAAGGGGAAATGATACTATACACAGATAATCAGCTTGGGTCCATGGCTCCATTTGGAGGAAGGGACACGAGGGAGTTATCTGGCTGAAAAGTGAGCCACAGCACCACAGAAGAGGGACCATCCCAGACCCTAAAAGAGCTACTCCCAAGCAGTTGTCTTTTTAAGTAGAAAAGAGCCGCTCTATTAAGAATGTGTGAGAGAGAGAGAGAGAGAAGAGGAAGGAGAGGAAGAGGAGAGGAACCACGACAGGATGAATTCAGGCTTAATTTCTACTTTTGCTCTAATTGCTTTTACATGTTTTCCCCAAGGTTAAACGGTGAACCAGTCAGAATTACCAACAGAAATGTGAACAAATTTTACCAAAAATGTAATGCAGATATAAAAAATTTACACTCTTTGCCAAAAATTATATGAAGTAAGTATCAGATGGAGTTTTATCTGCAATACAAAATAAATGTAAACCAACAAGAACAGAGGTTCTTGTTTGCTTCTCAGGGGATCAGATAATTATAAAAAGGATTAGTATGTCTTCTGAGAGTTAAACTAAGCCCCATTGCTCAATTCCATTAACTAAATGAACATCAACAACAAAGAAGAACTGTTAAAAACAAACAAACAACCTTCCAACAGAACTATAGGCTTCCTGATGCTATTTGAAATATATACCTGTTTCCAATTAACTGATTGCTTCTGTAATGAAAAAAGCATGAGAATACTTACTTCTGACAGGTTATCTGTTTTAAGATTCTTCAACAATGAGAATATCATTTGCTTTCAGCATCCACACTTCAAATGCAAAGCTCAAAGAAGCAAAAGGCCAACAACTACATGAGTTCAAAAGCCAAAGAGGAAATAAAAACTGTTGGATGAAGTTACTTGCTTTGCTCATGCAGGGCACGTGCTCACAGACAATTCACATGTCTAACGACTGGAGTATTTTAATAGGAGCCTCATTGTCAGGCTTCTCCTATTCAAGACAGTTCTGTTGTTCTCCTTCACTGCCCTCCCAAACACACATATACACACCATAGCACCTGAGTTTTCCACCTCTCCATGAACTTCTCAAGTATAAAATGCTTTATGTAAAATTATAAAGGTGGGGATGTCGGGATGGCTCAGCAGGTTGAGCGCTTGCTTTGCAGCCCCTGGGTCCAAGGATCAAGTCCTGGCCCCAGCCCATGCGGATCCATATGCTAAACTGGTTCAGTTCTCACCGGGGTGAGTTTCCCATGTGGGAGGCCCTGGT
This sequence comes from Craseonycteris thonglongyai, assembly GCA_004027555.1. Lineage (NCBI taxonomy): Eukaryota > Metazoa > Chordata > Mammalia > Chiroptera > Craseonycteridae > Craseonycteris > Craseonycteris thonglongyai. The sequence goes on along the minus strand of PVKE010009838.1, from coordinate 26,978 downwards.
TCAGCCTCCAGCTTATGGGAGAGTGCCTCCCATATGGAAGGCCCCCTGCCCAGTTCTTGCCCTGTGCAGCCCTGCCCACCTGTGTGGAATGAAACTATGTCAAAAACTGATGACATACAACTATGGAGACTACTCTGGGCCCTCCCCCTTCTCTCTGTCTCTCTGTCTCTGTCTCTCTGTCAAAAAACAATAAAATAAACATTTAAATAAAATTATAAAGGCAACTGAAAATAGAGAATTAGCAATAACAGGATAAAAGTAATAGGATTTCTAAAAATTTTGGGAGGTAGAGGGTCAAGGAAGAGAAGAGAGAGGTAGAAGGTAATATGAATCCTCCTTCTTCCTTTGCAGGGTTTTAACAGCTACTGCCAAATTTGTGAAATCAAGTATAGACTGTGGCAGTTTATAAAGAAGGCTGCAAATTCTTTGACATCCTTCCCATCATGTGGTAGATCTACATCCCCTTCCCTTGAGTCTGAGCAGGCTTTGTCACTGCTCCAACCAAACAGAGCTTGGTAAAAGGAGCATTATGTAACTTCTGAGGGTAGCTCAGGAAAGGCCAGGAAGCTTCCAACTGGTTCACACAAGGAACTCGCAGTTTGAGTTAATTGTATGTGTCAACAAGACAGGTGTTTTGGGGTGAGATTAGCATCTTAATCAGTGAACTTTGGGTAAAGCAGATTGCCCTCTATAATGTGGGTGGGCCTCACCCAATGCATCCAAAGCCTGAACAGGACAAAAAGACTGGCTGCCCCCAGCAAGAGGAACACTCCAGCAGATGGCCTTTGGTCTTCATCTGCACCCTGGGTCTCCAGCCTGCAGACCCACATGGAAGATTTTGGACTTGCCAGCCTCTATAATCATGTGAACCAATTCCTTACAACATAAATCTTTTTCTATAAACATATGTACATCCAATTGGTTCTATTTCTTTAAAGAACCTTGATAAACAGTCATATACTATATAACAATGTTTCAGTCAACATCAGCATGCACATACAATGGTGGTCCCATAAGCGTATAGTGGAGCTGAAACATTCCTATCACCTAGTCATATGTAACCATTATAAAGTTGTAGCACAATGAACTGCTCACATGTTTGTGGTGAGGCTGGTGTAAACAAACCTGTTGTGCTGCCAATCATATGAAAGTAGAGCACATACTATTCTCTACAGAACATAATATTGTATAAAGATAATAAATTACTACATTCCTGATTTATATGAGAACTGTCCAAAAAGTATCCAGCCATAAAATATGAAAAATAGAGGCATTTATGGCTAGATTTTTTTCCAGACAGCCCTTGTATGTTTATTATACTATATTTTTAATTTTTCTTTTAGAATGTACCCTTTCTATTTACTAAAAAAGTTTGCTATAAAACAGTATGTCGTGTTACACTGGCAAAGCCTCATACATCTTGTGATTACTCTATCCCTTGATTACATCACTTTCTCTTGTGCTTGATTTAATCTTGTTTTGGACAGTAACATACTATACAGGTTAGTAGCCTAGGAGCAATAGGCTATACCATAGAGCGCAGGTGTGCAGTAGGCTATACCACTATGTCTGTGTAAATACACTATATGATGTTCACGTAACGATGACACATTTCTTAGAATAGATCCCTGTCATTAAGTGAAGCATGACTGTACTTGGTGGTCATGTAAGTGGTCTAACTATCTAGGGCAGGGGTCTCCAAACTATGGCCTGTGGGCAGCATCCGGCCCGCGAGGCCCTCTCATCCAGCCTGTGGAGACCTTTTTATCTAAATAAAATAATATTAAATAAATAATTCAAAACAACGTCTATGTTTTGATTCTTTTTTATTTGGACCTCGAGTGTGTAGTTGGCCCCCAAACTGCTGTTTGATAGTTAATGGGCTGCAAAGTTTGGAGACCCCTGAGCTAGGGCCACCACACATAAGTTACCATATACAAGTACTCTGATCAACAGCCAACACTGAGCTCAGCCTTTCAGCCATCCCCTGTCAAGGCACACAACTGGGGAGCAAAGCCTTCTCCCATTCACCAGCGGGGTTCCACTGAGAGACTTTGTCAAAAATCACAAGGAGCAAAAGCACCTAGCCACACCCTGCCTGAATCTCAGACCCACACCTTCCACAATAACCTGAAACAATAGTTTAAGCCACTGTATTTTGCGGTAGTTTGTTCAGTGATAACCACTAGAACTAAAATCATGCTTGTAAATAGTCCACAGTTAACATACCTGAGAAAGGACTATATGTACTCTGAGCTGGGATCGGAGAAGTGTTAGATTTTAGTTTTCATTTTAAGACCTTCTTTTATTTTACTTTTTTCATTATTCTTACTATGTGCAAATATAACTTCAGAAATTTAATAACACTATTATATAACTGAAATTTGCTAAGAGAGTAGAACTTAAGTGTTCTCACACACACACACAAAATATATATAGTGATGAGTGTGGTAATTAACTAGATGGGAGGACTTCATTCACAATGTATATGTATATCAAACCACCACCATGTACACTTTAAATATCTTATAGTTTTGTCAATTATATCTCAATAAAGCTGGGGGTGGGGGAGAAGAAATTTTAAAAGTTAAAGAAATAACAACAAATATGTTTAGCACATACTGTGTATCAGACAATCTTTTAATTACTCTATGTGTTTTAATTCATTTAATCCTCACAATTCCATGAGGGGTTTCCTTACTGTGCCCACTTTAGAAGCTGAGGCACAGAGAGATTCAGTAACTGTGCCGAAGATCACACAACAAGCAACAGAACCTAGATTCAAACTAATCAGTCTGAGTCCAGAGCTACATTTCCACAGAGATCACCAGGGTGGTTCAGCAGTCACAAGCCACTTGACTAGACAAAGGTATAATAGAATCTCAAATTGGCATTCACCTGGGTCTCCAAGCGTGTGACTAACTGCACCTATTATATGCCAAGCCCTGCTGGACTGTGTTGCCTCTTCAAACATGACTGCCTAAACTGCAATGCCTTTCATTCTAATCTTGACCTGTACACATTTTTCAAGGCCCAATTTCCCTTAATATCACCCAAATCTCTCTACCCAGCATTAATTTCTCCATCCCTTACATTTCCAGAATAAGCCATTTACATCAGATATTTTCATCCTTATGCCTCTTACTACAATTCTGTATCTTTATATCTCCTCACTTGCTATGAATTCTGTGAGCTCTTTGCTCATTTTTTCTGCCTTTATATTAGTTTTCTTATTTTCAGTTATCTTCCAGAAAAGGAATGATAAGGAAACAGCATCATCTCCATTGTCTAGACGCAGGGGTCTCCAAACTTTTCAGCCCACGGGCCGCATTAACTATCAAACAGCAGTTTTGGGGCTGACTACACACTCGAGGTCCAAATAAAAAAGAATCAAAACATAGATGTTGTTTTTAATTATTTATTTAATATTATTTTATTCAGATAAAAAGTTCTCCACGGGCCGGATGAGAGGGCCTCGCGGGCCGGATGCGGCCTGTGGGCTGTAGTTTGGAGACCCCTGGTCTAGAGTGACTTGTGTAGCATTTATCTCTCTCCCTGAGACGGCTCAGTGGTCTCTTTTCTTCAGAGATCCCTGCTCCCTAGACAATTTCTAAAGATGCTCTAAAGCTCAGCTCAAGTCTCACTGTTTGGAGAAGCCAATCCTATTTAACCAGACAAGAAAGACCTCCTTTGACCCCAAACTCATATAAATGCTCAATATCTGTTAAGTGAACTAAATACTCCTTTGTCACAAGAATTCTGCCTAAGTGGTATGTTAAGTTTTATATATGATGTCTGGACAATAAACTACTTAATGGTATGCCCCTTCTTATATTCCCTAAAGCTCCTAGCTCAGTACCTTCGCATAAGGAATCCTATGAAGAAAAATTGTACAGTTACCTGATTGGAAAATGGGATTACAATGAAAGTTCCATTTACACAATTTCTCAAGAAGATATCAGGGTCAACTTCACCACTGCTTTGAGAATTGTAATTTAAACCAAATGAGACACCTTATTATAAGTAACATATTACCAAGTGAAGGATTTCTTTAATCAATTCTGCACTAGATTCATGGACAATTCAATTCTGCAAGTAGCAGTATAGTAATAAGGATCTAGAATCACCAAAAGGAACGCCTCTAGTTTATGAAAATCCAAAAGAAGTGAAAAAACTGTATGTACAAAGATGACTGCTGCATCAATATATACTAGTAAAACTACAAAAATTAGCACTCATTTCCAACAATGGGGGATTATTAAATAAAAATATACCCATGGGAGTGGGGACACGTACAAGGATTAAAAAGTCATGGAGACTGAAGCAATATTAAGACACAGTGTCAAGACACAAACTAACTACAAAACTGAGTATTAGAATTATGACCCCATAAAAATGTGAACACACATGGAAAAGCACTGGAATTGAACACAATAGAAACAATCAGTCTACTGAGATGGGGCAAATACAGGTAACCTTGTGTCCATTTGCCAAAATCCCTATAGGTCTACTGCTTTTTTGAGTTAGGTTTGTTTTTTTTTTAATATATATATATATATATATATATATATATATATATACACATATATTTATTTTTTTTTTGACAGAGAGAGCGAGAGAGAGAGAGACAGAGACAGAGACAGAGAGAGAACTGAACTGGGGGAGCTCCCAGTTCAGCATATGGTTCCTCACGGGCCGGGGCCGGGATTCGATCCTTGGTTCCCGGCGATGCAAAGTGAGCACCTAACCCACTGAGCCATCCCGGCTTCCCCATGCTTTTGCAATTTAAAAAAGGTAAGACAGAACTCTCATACACTGCTGGTAGAAGTATGAACTATACAACTACTTTGGAATCTGTTCAATAGTATCTTCTAAGCAGAACACTAGTTTTGAACTAAGAAATTTTACTCCTGAGTATATATACTCCCCAAAATGTGTATTAAGACATGCACCAAAATGTTCATAGTCACACTATTCACCATTGACAAAATTTGGAAACTACTCAAGTTCCCCTCAACCCTAGAATTGATAAATTTGGGTATAATCACATAATGGAATATTGGTCAGCAATGATAACAACTGAACGGCAGCCACATGCAAACACATGGCTAAATCTCACAAACAACAATGTTGAAAGAAGCCATATATACATATACATATATACATACATGTATATACACACACACACACACACACACACACATACACATACATACTCTATGACACCATGTATACCGAGCAAGAAAACAGGCACAACTATTGTTGGACTATCCCTTGGGGAGGGACAGTGACTGGAAAAGAGCATGTGGGGCCTTCTGCAATATGGCAATGTTCTACTTCTTGATCTTGGTGCTAGCTATAAGTTTACACTTGCTTTCTGAAAATCTGACACGCTAGAGTTCAATTTTTAGAGTGTTTTTTATTTTTAATTGGCATAAGCCATCACCCACATAAGAGGCATAAAGTTTCCTGTGACTTGGTTTCAGAACCAAGTTGACCTCTTTATTTGATTGGAGAGGGGAAGAGAAGGTACTTTTGCTGAAGTAGTACCTCAATTAGTGTTTTGTGGACTTGACAAATCTAGAATGCAGAAAGAGTGTCCCAAAACGCCCTTGTGTTCTTTGGGGATAAAATAAATTGTGTGTCTTTAAAGGAGGCAATTACACCTCCACTAGGGACTCCTCCTCTGTCCTTAGGTACCGTATTTTCCGGCGTATAAGACAACCGGGTGTATAAGACGACCCCCTAATATTACAGTTAAAACATAGGTTTAGGCCTATATTCGCTGTATAAGACTACAGCCTCGGAAGTGGGGGGTAGTCTTATACAGCGAATATAGGCCTAAACCTATGTTTTAACTGTAAAATTAGGGGGTCGTCTTATACGCCGGAAAATACGGGTATTTTAATTTTGACCTACGACAGCCCACACTTTATTTTCCTTCCACTGCCTCAGCACCAGCACCTTTCCCCAAATCTGTTGACTGAAAATGGACTGAAGAATCTCCATTGCCTCATTGAATCTATTGGGGAAGCTTCACCTTAAAATGAGAAAGTACTAGGTGGGGGAAGGGGGATATGGAGAGTTGAGTACTAATGGATAACTGCCAATGAGTATGGGGTTTCTTTTTCAAAAATGTCTGAAATTAGATAGTAATGATGACTGCATAACTGTGAAAATGCTAAATAAAACCACTGAATTGTAGTTTACTGGGGTAAATTTATGGCATGTTTATTATATCTCACCTGTTCAAATAAAAGGTTGCCCAACGGTTTTGGAGAAAGTTGCATGACAGAACAACTAACAGGCAAAACGCTAAGTACCACCTAAAACTCAAGTTGAATAAATTTATGAATTAAAAATGAGGAAACAGGTCCTGATTTCCATCAGGCTCAGAGGTGGAGTGGGGGATGACAGTGGGGCAAGAAAGTGCACAATTCTAGACCTGGATGATTAGCCTTCCAGATCTTAGCTCTCTCGTCTGACAATATCTCACTAACTAATACAAGATGAACCTCCGTGTAAACGATGTGCAGAGAGTGAGCACTGGGGGACGCCATAGATTGTTTTTCATGCTAATTCGGCCAAAGCCCTCTAACCCCAGTGCAGCAGAACTCTTCCCGACTTGCAGGACTCACCACGAGGAGTTGCCTCTGCAAATTCCATGGCAACCCAAGTGTAAGGGGTTGAATGGTCAAGACGCGGTAACTGGCCTGACAGCAAAATTCCCTGCGTGTTTGCCTAAGGGGCATGTAGGGAGCCGTTCGGTGACCAAGTCCGCTTAAGGGCGCTCGCACCCTCCCTGGACCTGACGCCGCGGATCCTCCAGAAGTCCATGTTGTCCCGACAGGGTACGGCGGGCTCCGGAGGCCCAGAGCTCCCACACCCCTCCCCCACCTCCCAGCCCCTCCAATTCTGGCCGGAGCCATCTCGGAGTCGGCTCTGGGCGACCTGAGGCCACCTGCCGCTCTGGGACAGAAGGATAAAAGGGTCGACCGCCAGTCCCTTCTGTTGAACGGAGCAGAACTTCATGGGGTGACGTCTGGGAGAGGGTCTCCCACCCCATACCGGACTGAAGGAGGGCCGGGGAGCACCGGTCCCCTCCCGCCGCCCGGCCCGACCCGACCCGGCCCGGCCCAGACTTTCCCGCTGCCCCGAGCCTGGCGCGCCGCGCTCCCTTCCACGCTGGCCGAGCCCCACCGCCACAGCGCGCGCCAAACCCGGGCGCTCACGGAGCGCAAGCAAGCTCTCAGAAGCCGTCCACGGGCCGGCCCCGAGGCCGTCTGGAGCACCCGGGCGAGCCGGAGTCCGCGGGGCTGCCCTCCACCCCCGCCCCTGTCGCCGCCGTGCGCTCTGGGCGCGCGTGGAGGCCCGCCCTGGGACTCCGCTGGGGGTGTGCACTAGAGGGCTGAGCCCGGGCGCCCACGCAGCCCAGGACACGGCGCAGCGCAGCCCCGAGTCCACTCACCTCCGGGCGCTCCTCCCAACCTGCCGCGCCGGACGGGCCGCTCGATGGTTCGGCCGGGCTCGCGGCCCTCGGCGGAGGGGCGGGGCGAAGGGGGCGGAGCTCGGCCGGCTTGCCAGCGCCAGAATTAAACCCCGAAACGCGCCGCGTCCACCTGGGCCCGGCAGCCGCCGCAAAGGCGAGCAAGTGGGGCGGGGGGGCGCTGGGGGGCTGGCAAGCCTCAGACACCGGGTGGGGAACAGCCCGGGGTGGGGCAGGAGGGAGCCCCAAGGGGCTCTTGACACCTCCAGGGAACTCGGCTCTCCGCAGAGCCTTTTCAGAGCTTCTTTGTACCCCGGCACCGACCGGCGGGCAGGCCCCAGTGCGCCTGCGCGCGGCTCCAACCCCACCGAGTCCGGGAGGCACCTTCGCGCACCTCCCCCGCCGTACTCCGCCCGCCTGCCTCAGCACCGCCAGGGCCTCCCGCGTGTTTCTCCTGCCCACATGTGTTTACGCTTTACACCCCGAGGGAGGGAAAAAAGAAGCCCATGCCCCAGTGACACTGGCGTCAGTTGAGATCTATTTTCTGATCCGCAGACGTCCATGGACGGCGAAGGGTGGCATGTTAAATCGCCCTCCCCGCCCCCCACGCACACCACCACAACCAAGGGCCTTTTTACTGCTGCCTCCATCCACTCCTTGAAGAATTTGCTCTGAGGCTGTGGGGTTGTTTCCTGGCCCCGGGTGACAGGGGGACCCTGGAGAGTGCAGAGCTCTCGTTTCTTGCGGGTGCCGAGGCGGGCCAGCTCCTCTTGGGGTGGTCAGAAACCTCCCGCCGGTCCCTGGCCCGGCATCATCTCCTCCGCGTGTTCTCTTCTGCTTGGCCTCAAGTCAGAATCTTCCGTGGAAAGGAGAAGATGAGTGACCAGAACGTGCAGTTGTTCGGGGAACTCCAAAGAAGACGTAGGGCCAGCCTTCGGGGCTGAGGACAGGGCTCAGACGTCAAACGTTCGATTCAGAGCAGGCTCACAGCGTCCGAGAGAGATCGAATCTTCCTTCCAATTGAAGACGGGTTGAGTAAATAGAGCGGAGGACCAACTTGGTAAGAACTAAGTATCACTAAGATAAAATATAGATAAAATAAAATCAAAACATTAATGCCATCTCTCCAGTCACTGATTTTCCGGGGCATGGAGGGCGTACCCCTAGCTCTCCAGCACTGCACTCCCAGCGGGCCCTTGCACAAGTCACAGCATTTTTACAAGTAGTTTAAAGTGGTGACTCATCAAGTCTCACAAGGTGACAGGAAATCTTAATTTTAGTCTTAGCCCCTTACCACCGGCTCACCGGGTGACAGTAAACAAACTCCTCCTGGGCCTCAGTTCCAGTTTCTTCATCTGTAGAATAGGGTATATGAATTCAGGAGGTCATCTCCAAAAATTCTCTCAACCCCTAAATGTCTACAACTCTATGAAAAAAAAAAAAAAAATCTTCCCGAGGTGATAGGGAGGGCTGGGGAGAGAATCAGAGATGGGGAGGCTCCTGAACACACACAGTGTTCTGCACCCTTCACTTCTCCATCCTCACATTTACTCAGTAAGCATTTACTTCATAGGCCCTCAAAAGTAGGCAAACCTAATCAATCAAAGGTATGGCAGATTCTGAATTTTCAATGGATTTGTATTTTAAATTTTACTTTTAGTAATTTTTTTTACTTAAATACAATTCATATTCCATATAATTTAATATTAAACTACGCAATTCAATGATTTTGAATATATTCACAAAGTTACATAACCATCACCATTATCATCATTCCAATAAAAACCCCATTAGTCATTCATTCCCCAGCCCCACTCACCCTCCCTTAGCTCCAGGTAACCAGTAATCTACTATCACTCTCTATAGACTTGCCTGTTCTGGACACTTCATATAAACAGAAACACACAATAGGCAGCCTTTGGGTCTGGCTTCTTAACTTAATATTTGTAGGGTTCATGTATGCTGTAGCATACATTCATTCATTCATTCTTTTGTATAACCGAATGATATTTTATTGTATGAATAATAACACATTTTGTTTATCCATCCATACATTGATGGACATTTTGAATTTTTTCTACTTTCTGGCTCATGAATAATGCTGTTATGAACATGTACAAGTTTTTGTGCAAACATTTGTTTTCATTTCTCTTGAGTGTATATATCTAGGGGTAGAATTTCTTGACTAAATAGGAGCTCTAGAATTAACTTTTTGAGGAACTAACAAACTTTTTCAAAGTGGCTGTACTATTTATGAGGGTTCTAAATTCTTCAAATTATATAGGTAGGTAGGTAGATAGATACATCTTAGTGGATATGAAATGATAAATGGTGGCTTTAATTTGCATTTCCCTAATGACTAATAATGTTGGGCATCACTTCATATCCTATTGGCCATTTGTATATTTTCTTTGGAGAAAGTCTTTTCAATCCTTTGCCCATTTTTAAATTGGTTCATGTGACATTTTATTGTTGTTAGAGTTCTTATATCTGATACGTGATACTAGTCCTTTATCTTATATGTGATTTGTAAGTTTTTCTCCCATTGTGTGGTTGTCTTTTCACTTTCTTGATAGTGTCTTTTGAAACACATATGCTTTAATTTGATAGTCGTATATTTTTACAGTATAACATAAGCAAATAGTTATGTTATAAGCTAGCACTTAATAGTTTTCCAGATTATAAAAGTAATCCATGCCCATTATTGGAAAAATATTAAAAAGGACCCCAAAAAATATAACTTATGGTTCTATCACTTAGATATAGCCACTGTTAAGATTGTAGCAAATTTCTATCAGACCTTTTTTTTTTTTTAAGATTTATTTTATTGTTTGAGAGAAGGTGAGAGGGAGAGACAGAGAGAAAGGGAGAGGGTCGGGATTTGATCCTCAGTCTCTGGGGCTGCAAAGCAAGCCCTTAACCTGCTGAGCCATCCCAGCTTCCCTGAGATCTTTTTTTTTTAGTTTTTGTCATTCTAAAATATTTGAGAGATGCGATAGGGGTTTGGCTAGCTTCATGTCAGAGTATTAAAGAGAAGTCATGAGGGCAAGAATGTGTGTGAGGGAGGTGGGGAGAGTGAAAGAAAGTACATGTGCAAACCTGGGTTACAAGGGAGTCTCAAAGAAAAAGTGAAGTAGGAAGCAATGGGGGATTGTGCAGTTAAGGCAGCTAAAGTCACCACCTCCAGATCCTTTTCCAATGTCAACCTTGGGGGTTCTAGATTTTATTAAGGAAAGCAGTGTGTTCCCACCCTCACCCTTGCCTCAGGTCTTACTGTTCCTAAAGAATCTTCTTTTAAAGGAACATTTATTAGTATTACAAAATGTTACTCTGTGACTCTCAATCCCGAAGACTTACCGGTACCTAATGCAGTGGCTCCGCAGTTTCCTCTTCTAAAGCAGTGCTTCAACCTGCCTTGTTGGAGAAAGCTAAAATAGAGAACAGAGGGAATGGCCCATATGACTGGCTCTGATCCTTTCTATATCCCAAAGCTCACACCTTAGATTTCACTAGCTGGTTTGCCACTTTATAAGCATTCTGAAGCTTGGGAAATGAACGCCAAATCTTGTGTTGCCGCCTGTGTCAAAACATATGTAAGAAAATGATCTAAATCTAGAAAGAAAAGAGGACCTAATTAATTTCAACCCGTACCATGATAGCTCCACACTTGTGGTTCATGGAAATAATTATTTGAATGGTAAGGAACACATTGATACATTTGCTTTAGTTATTTTACAAGTTATTTAGAGTTCAATTTGCATTCAACTAAAGCCCCATTTGAATACATTTTATATGTTGTTAAAGGACATACCCTAGCTCAGAAAATTTGAGCTAAGAGTAATCTTTAGTCATAATTATAATCTTCATAATGGTATATGAAGATTATAATTACCATTGCTATTATAAAATATTTATAGAGCATTCAAAAGGTGTATGACATTACCCTAGGATGCTAAATGGAGGGATTATGTGTACAAGCCTGTCCCTGCAGACCCACTATATTTAGAACATTTATTTATTTAACAAGTATTTATTGACAGCCCACTTAACACTGGGTTAAAGTTTTATAAAGGACACAAATATGAAGACTCCCAGTAAACTACCTATCTTTTAGCAGAGTTAATACATGTACAAAATTAACTGTAGGAGAAGCTGGGATAGTTCAGCGGGTTGAGCACTTGCTTTGCAGCCCCAGGGTTCAAGGATTGAGTCCCAGCCCCTGGCCCATGAGGACCCATATGCTGAACTGGGGTGTGCTTCCCATGGGGGAGGCCCCCAGTTTGGTTCTTGCTGGGGTGAGCTTCCCATGTGGGAAGCCCCCAGTTCTGCCCCCAGCTCCCATATGGGAGGCCACCTGCCTGGTTCCTTCCCTGCGTGGCCCCCACCCACGTGTGTGGAAGGAAGTCATGTCAAGAACTGATGACATACAACTATGGAGACTGTTCTGGGCCCTCCCCCTTCTCTCTGTCTCTGTGTTAAAAACAATAAAATAAATCTTTAAAAAAATTAACTGTAATATAATAGACTTTGGCTTGAGAGAGATATAAAGCATTATTATAATTAAAACAATATAGTTTTAATAACTGACAACACATATTGAGAATTTCTCTCACAAGGTAATCATGATTATTATCTACAATTTGTAGAAATGAAGATGGAGGTTCAAATATCTTCAGGAAGCCTGTGTGCTAAGTGTTAGAGGCAGGATTTGAACCCAGGTTGGCTGAGTACAGAGTCAGAACTCAGCACTGATCACTTTCAGCTAAGATAGCACGTGCATAACATTTTTTTTTAATTATGTTAATGATAACTTTGCACTGAGTCATTTTCACTGAAGCCTTTTCTCTCTTGGCAAGGAAACCCTGACCTGGTGACCTTTTGACCTTGACTGAATAGCACATTCTCTAACCCAGTAGCTTTGAAATGATTAAGGAGCCTTTTCATCAAATTGTTAATGGAAGATAAAAATGAAGGTTCTTTGAGTGAAGCTGAGTGGGCAGGGGAGTCTCCAAGGGCAGCAGAGGCGCTGAGGGAAGGGAACCAGGCTGCCCACATTCAGTCGATGGTTATTATCACAGCTGAAATCTAGCAAGAACACTGATGTCAATACAACCTGTCAGGTCCCGGAAAAAGTGGTGGCGTTTCTGCCCACTGGCAGTACTGCGTCTCGGATGGGCATGAGCCGTAGGAGGTTTTAGAATATGTAGTTGTGTGTAATATTCCTTGATATAGTAAGTAGAACTGCCTTCAGTCATGAATTAGGTTTTAAATGTTAAAGGTGGCTTTCTCACCTGGTGGGCTTCTAAACCTTGTCAGAAAGGTGGGTAAAGTCAAAGGTTACACACCAGGACCAACCAAGTTGAAGAAATGATGGCTGCCCACTCAAGAGGATCTGGTTATGTCAGAGCCTTTTAACGAACACTGTATTCAAAGGAGACCTGGTATGTGTTGTATAATGGTGAATTTCAACAAAGAAGGGCTTAGTCAACTTCCCTCTTCCAAGTGCCATTTATATAGGCCGACAAAGCATAGCTAAGGGAAGGAAGGAGAATGCTGAATGGGGAGGAGGCGGAGACACCAAGTCTGAGGATCATGGCATTAGTTCAGGGGTACCCTGTCTGAAATTCAGCTTTGCATCTTGGAATCAAAACAATTACTTATAGGATTTTTCCTAAGGTTTTATTATCTGCCATCATTCTTATATTTCTCCAGGAAACACACAGAAGTCTAGAAGGCTATTATTATTATTATTATTATTATTATTATTTTAAGAAATAAATTCACCCAGCTTCTTTGCACTCATTGTCTTAGGTCAGCGTAAACAGCAATTCACTTATCTAACCATTGCACATGTCTAGTATCTGTCCTAGTCTTTGTACCTTATGAGAACTACACCCTCCGTGTTGTCTGTCTTCTATGTACTTAAGAGCAGGGACCCATTCTATTTAATTCTCAGTGTAGTCTAGCTAATTGTCACTAATATTGTGTCAATTATAACTTTGAAAACTGAAAGTAACTCAAATATCTTACAATATGGAATGTTTGAGATGATGTGACACACCTATAGGGAAGAATGCTAAAAAGCTGGTAAAAATGTTAAAAATGTTGCAGCCTGTTGGTACTTAGGAAATGATTCTAAGGGAAAAAAACAAATACAACGTAGAGTGTAAACTGATATATACACTGACAACAACAATGTAAAAAATAAATGCTTATAAACTACCAAGGATCAGTGGTAATCCTTAATGATTAAAAGTGATATAAATGGGTTAAGGTCCAATAAACTCTTTATATTCAAAAATTAATTAAAAAAATATATATATATACTGTTGTATTAGTTATTTATTGCAGCATGAAGAAATCACCTCAAAATTTAGAAGCTTGAGAAAGTAAACATTTGTCATCTCACTGTCTCTGAGGTTCAGGCATCTGGGAGCTGTGTAGCCGATGGCTCTGGCTCAGGGTCTCTCACGAAGTCATAGTAAAAACATCAATAAAGTGCTGTCATCTGAGGGCTGGGCCACAGATGGTGGGTCCACTTCTGAGAAGATTCTAGTTCATATGGTTGTTGTCTCAGTTTCCTGTTGTGTTTTTTGTTTTGTTATTTTTTTAATTAAAAAAAAATTTTTTTTTAATTGTTTGAGGGATGCCAGGATAGCTCAATGGTTGAGCGTTTGCCTCGCAACCACAAGATCCAGGGTTAGGTTCCTTGTCTGGCCCGTGCAAACCCATATGCTGAACTGCGGCACAACTGCTAATCACCAAGATGGTGGTGAAGGTTCTCACCTCCCAGGAGGGGTTGGGGGTACTGGTTTGGTTTCCATTCTGTACAGCCCAGACTGTTCTGGGTCCTCCCCACTTCTCTCTCTCTCTCTGTCTCTCACCTTCTCTCAAACAATAAAATAAATCTCTGTGGCAATATGATAAAAATTAGCGAATTTGAGTAAAGGGGAATATGGAATTTCTCTGTACTATTTTTACACCTTTTTAGTAAGTATGAAATTATTTCCTTTTAATCAACATTTTACATCCATTGTCATGTGTGTTTGTTTTTTAACTAGAGGAGACATTAAAAATTTCTAGAAGTGACAAAAAGTCTAGGAGCAGAAGATACTTTTAAGTTAGAAGAGAAATAAACTAGATGCGAATTAAAATAATTTCATTGCCTAAGTAATAGCCTATGCCTCTGCATAGTGACCCTATAAAACCTGAACAAATATTTACCTTTGATATTAGAGAAACACAGTTAATCAAGTGGTATTTAATAAGGAATAAAGTGGAAGAACTTCCTTCATTTATTCTGGACAATCCATACATTTTTAGTATACTTTGTTCCCCTAGACATAGAAGTACTGTTTGACAGAAGGCTAGCATTTGGTCTAACTTTGCTTAGGTCTACCTAGAGCTATTAACTATAATCATGGTCATTTCAGAAATGCTGATTTACTAGTTGACAGTGTATTCAATAAAGGTCTCACTGATATTGAGTATTTTTCTTCAAACCAACCAAATATAGCATCTAGAGAACAGCTAAACTTTATTAGATACCTGATAATTGTTAGTCATTATATCTATATTATCTTTAATACTTTCAGTAACTTTAGAGGATAGATATTGTAGATAAAGCTCAATAAGTTAAGCAACTTATTAGGATCACACAATCAGGACAGAGACTCAAATCAATACTATCTGTCTGATTCCCGAATCTGGGCCATTTTCAAGGTGCCACTCCCGAGCTCTAACCATCAGCCTATGGTAGCCCTACCTAATTCTCTTTACATACATTGCAACAACCAAATATTGCATAGTATATCTTACATTTACACAATGTAAAAATGTTTTACGTTGTTTATCTGAGATTTAAATCTAACTGGATATCTTGTACTTTTATTTGCTAAATTTGGCTACTTTATATGGAAGGAACCACGGGGACTGCTGAGTTTAGTGGTTCTTAACCAGGAACACTTGGTAAAATGATCTAGCAGGGGTCTCCAAACTACGGCCCGCGGGCCGGATGCGGCCCGCGAGGCCCTCTCATCCAGCCCATGGAGACGTGTTTATCTTAATAAAATAATATTCAATAAATAATTAAAAACAACATCTATATTTTGATTCTTTTTTATTTGGACCTCGAATGTGTAGTCGGCCCCCAAACTGCTGTTTGATAGTTAATGTGGCTGAAAAGTTTGGAGACCCCTGAAAAGCAAAGGTCCCCAACCCCTGGACCGTGAACTAGTGGCCTGTTAGGAACTGGGCCACATAGCAACAACAGGAGGTGAGCAGGTGAAGCTTCATCAGGATTTACAGCTGCTCCCCGTCTCTCGCATCACCGCCTGAGCTCCGCCTCCTGTCAGATCAGCAGCAGCATTAGATGTTATTATGTAATTATTTCAGTATGTATTACAATGCAATAATGCTAGAAATGAAGTACACAATAAATGCAATGCATTTGAATCATCCTGAAGCCAACCCCCACCCCATCCCACCCCCTGGTCTGTGGAAAAAATGTCTTCCATGAAACTGGTCCCTGATGCCAAAAAGGTTGGGACCGCTGATCTGGAGGGCTTTTTAAAAACATATATACAGGTTCTAGCCCATATTTCATGACAATTCTGGAGTGGTTCCAGACCTGTGAATTTTCAAAACATTTTATTTATTCATTAAAAAATATATTTAGTGAGTACCTACCCTGTGCCAAGTATTTTTCTATACTTTGGAAACAAGCAAGAAACAAAACAAAACTCTATCTTTAGATATCTTCCCATGTTACTCCAAAACTCATCCCTGTTAAGAAATGATGGGTTAAACACCCCCATTTTACAGATTAGAACAATGGAGTCCCAGAATGTTGCCACAATGGCTCAAGATTACTGATAGAGGAGGGACTAGAGATCAAATCTCCTACATTTAGTCCAGAAGTTAAAAAAAAAAAAAAAATACTCTCCACTGACTGTACAATTAAGTCCATAAACTCATCCTAGAAAGTCTCATAAACACCTCATTGCCATGTATCACTGCAGTCACCTTTGAAGTGCTGCCCCTGGGAAGCTGTGCACCGACACCAGTGCCTAGTCCACCCTTCAAAGCAGGCCTGGAACTCTTTCTGGAATGGCCATCAGAGCCGTCCTTATAGTACCCTTGATGTCCTGAATGTCATCAAAATGTCTTTCTTTCGATGTTTCCTTTATCTTAGGATAAAGAAAGGAGTCATTGGGGGCCAGATCAGGTGAGTAGGGAGGGTGTTCCATCCAATATAGTTATTTCTTTATTGGCTAAAACCCCCTCACAGACAGTGCCCTGTGAGCTGGTGCATTGTCCTGATGCAAGAGCCATGAGTTGTTGGTCAAAAGTTCGGGTTATTTTCACCTAACTTTTTCATGCAGCCTTTTCAGCACTTCCAAATAGTCAAGTTGGTTGACTATTAAAACAGTCAGTTAGAACATCTTTTCTGTCTGGTTCACAAGGTTATTGGGAGAATGCATCAGTCAATGTGTATGAAAACTGCTGCCCACGTGCTGTGTAAAGAGCGAAGTACGCTCCAGCACACTCATCCCATTGTTTTACAGCTAAGGTATCTGGGATTAGCTCACACATCCAAGTACAAACAGTGCATAAATGTCAGAAACAGGGCTCAAGTCTAGGTTTTCTCTCTCCAAATTGAAATAAAATAACCTGAATGTGAATAAAAATTTTAGCTTGTTTCTTCTTCTTTCAACATGAAAGGGCAGCAGAGGTGGAAAGAACGTGCTGTTTGTTACTAGAGCAACACTAACCAGCCCACCTGCTGCAAAGCCTTGCCCTCCCCAGCAGCTTTGTCCTTTCCTCCCAGGCTTCATGTTCCCACCAAGCAGGACAGCGTGAAGGCAGACCACTGATGGCGAAATGAACCTCAACCAAATTGCATACAAGTTACCCAAGAACCATGGGCCCCAGTGTGCCCCCATATATGTAGGGATTCACCGAACCAATTAACTAATTAGCACTGACTTTGTAGGGAGTTAGTGTGCACATAGGAGTATTTCCTTAAAGATGAATATGGGGGAAGCTGGGATGGCTCAGCAGGTTAAGAGCTCACTTTGCAGCCCCAAGGTCCGAGGATCAAGTCCTGGCCTCAACCGGTGTGGACCCATATGCTGAACTAGGGTGTGCTTCCCATATGGGAGACCCCTAGTTCCGTTCTTGACAGGATGAGCTTCCCATGCAGGAGGCCCCTGGCCCAGTTCCTACCCTGCGCAGACCCCGCCCACCTGTGTGGAACAAAACCATTTCGAAAACTGATGACATACAACTAACTATGGAGACTGCTCTGTGCCCTCCCCTTTCTCTCTGTCTCAGTCTCTCTGTCAAAAACAATACACTAAATCTTTAAATAGAAAAGATGACTATGAAATCATGCTGAGCCATGGAAAGGGGAACCCTGGAAATGAGAGCTTGGGAAAATGGTGCCTAGGTTTGATGGGGAAGATGCTGACTTGTCAAATTCACGTGAATCCTCAAGGCAGGCAGGCCCTTTATTGGGGAGTGAAACACAAATTCCACATAAATTGAAAAAAAAAATTAAACTGGAAGGAGCTACTGACATTGGTGCCCCTAGCCTCTTGTAGGTCCCAGGCCGCCTTCTGCAGTGAGGACTACCCAGGGGAGGGTTTGGGAGCCAGTCTGTGGCCCATCTCCATCACTTGAAGACAGTTGACTCGCCCTGAATAATTTGCCAAAGTTCCACCATCTGTTCCTCCAATCCACACTCCCACCGTCTAGCACCCTCATCCCATGGTTTTCCAGCCTCCTAGAATTCCCTTTTGCTCAAGGCTCTCTAGCTCCCTGTTGATGATGTATTGATTTTAACAATGGTTAGAACTTGGAACAAAATGCTGTTGCCCTCAGAACCCATGTCAGTATCAAGTACTGGTGCAGACGCCATACATTTATAAAACACATATATCTGAAGTATTTGTAAGAGCAGTCACATAAACAGCTCTTTCTTGAAATCCTACCCCACAACCATCCTATCTACATTCACCAGCTGAATTTTCTAAAAGATCAAGTCACTCTCCTACATAAAAATAAATTCATTCCCCTACATAAAAATAAAAGCCTTCTACGGTGCTGCCGTTAACACACACACACATAGACACACATGCAACGTTTATTCATGTGATAATCCCTATTCAATCTCATGCTTTAGGTAAGGATCAACTGACACGATGTATGTGAGAAAGGTAAAGAATCAGTATGTTACATTCATATATTAATAGCATTTGAGAGCATCTGAAGCATTTTACGTCTCAGATGATTTCAAGATATCAGAAAACAGATTTACATTACTTTTAATATTTCTATAATTAAATTGTTAAGTTCTAAGTCTTTTACTTTTTTCCTTTTGGTCAATTGAATGTTTTCCTTTTGGTCAATTGAATGATATGAAATGTAAAATTTCACATAAAATTATTATTATTAAATGTCAATTGCTACATCATTAAACATCAATTAAAATTAACAAAGCAGAGCACTGACCTTGATTTTTCATCACAAGAAGAAATAAAATTAAGACTTTAGCTATGATTAGCCCTTATTTGCACTATGTATCGAGAAGGGCAGTACAAAGTCTTAAAAAACACAAAGGCTTATGACTGGAAATTATCCATATAAAAATTGTTTTATATAGTTGAAAAGCCTATAAAAATGGAAAAGATTTGGGGGTTTTGTTTGCTTTTTATTTTTGTAATGATTGAAAGTTGAGGAAAAGGCAGTGCCTCTGAATGAAAGTGCTCGGATTAAAACTGATGTTGGGTTAATTTGAGTTTCCGAGAGGCTGTGTGCTGGTTCCGAGTGTGGTTTCTGCAGCTAGTGCGCCCGCATCCAATGCTGCCTGTGCTGCTGCTTACAGGCTGCGTGACTTCAGACGAGCTACCTAACTGCCTTAGGCTTCAGTTTCCTCATCTGTAAAGCAGCATCTACTAGTATCTACTCATAGAGTGGTTGCGAAGATGAGTGAGTTAATGTTTGCAAAATATATAGACTAAGGTATGTTACATATTAAGTATTTTATAAGAGGTAATGGTTGTGATGATGATGACGATGATTTGAGAAAGAAAGACAGGATCAAATTCAGGGTTATGCAGAGCAGGGACTTGTTCAGATTCTGCTATGTGTCCTGGTTAAGTAATTTGCCTCTGCAGGGATGAATCCTCAGTTGTAAAATGGCTCTATGGTCAGGTGTAAAATAATTCTATAATTACAATAGATCTGAAGATGGGCCCTCCTATTTGAATATTCAACTGGTAAAGGTTTCAGCTAGTCATTAGACTCATTAGGGTCTGGTCAATAGTTTTTGGAGTCAATTGAAGTCATTCCTGTTGTAAGAGATGGAAACCCCCAAGTCAAACTGGCTTAAGACAAGAGGGAACTTCTTGGCTCATGCCCTGAAAAGTCCATGGGAAGCACTGACTCTAGGTTCGGCTTGATCAGAGTCTCCACCAGTGACTTTAGGGCCCAGTTTTTCTCCATCTCTTAGATCTTCCTTCTGCAGTTATTGCTTCATTCCTGAGTTCTACGTGATGGTGCCTTGTAGCCCAAGGCTCTTGTCATCATTACTGCAAACAAGCCAACCCAGAAAGAATGTGGGAATCTCTCCCAACTCCTCGGCTAAAGTCTCCTTGCCACTGCAAATGGGCATAAGAGATCTTTTGGAGATTGTGAAATGTTCTAAAGCCATATTGCTGTGATTACTCTGTCAATACACCAAAAATCATTGAACACTGCAAAAAAAAAAAAAAAAAAGGGTGATTTTATGGTATACAAGTTATACCTCAATAAGCCATTAAAAATAATTTTCCTTGTTTGTCTTTGGCTCTGATAAGGTCACCCAGCCATTTCTAAACCTATTTCTGAATCAGATGCTCTGATTGGCCAGGCCTGAGTACCACACGGGTGCCTGGAGACAGGGAATAAAGTCAGTTTCGCCCGAAGCACAGGAACTGAGAATAGGAAGAGGGTGCTTGCCAGCTGAGAACTGGGTTAATGGAGTTTGCTTCTGAAGACCCAAAGACTGAAGTTGATCTAGAACAAGTCCAGGCTTCCAGGACCTCTCTGAACTCAAACTCAGGCCTGTCATGGGCCAAAACACTGTCACATACCTGCCTTGTGAGGCCTAACTTTTGTTTTGCTTGACTTCTCCATGGCAATTGCTAAGGTAGGATGAACCATATGCAAGTTTCTTAGTCTCAGAGATACGAGGGCTGTCTGGAAAAAATCAAGTCATAAATGCCTCTAGTTTTCATATTACATGGCTGGGTACATTCCAACAGCGCTCATACCGACAGTACCATCTACAGATAAATGCGGCAAGTCCTTCTCTCCTGGCTCAAGCACATCATTATTTTCCACTGTGCTGAGTGAGCTTCGGTGCTGCCCAGTGCTCACTGGGCCCATTGCAAGCCAGCAATGTGGGAGGAGTCCTGTGTCACCTCTCTGTGCCCCACTCAGCGAGCCATCAGCCCCACGCTCCCTGAGAAAGAACCAGAAACAACCCTGCACCTTTTTGTTGGTTTGTTATTTTACACCCTTTATCTCACCTCTCACTATCTCTTTCAAACTTGATTCTCAATGCTTGTGACTGTGGGTCCAAAGGAGGGATGAGGTAATGGCCGAGAAGGAGCTGTATAGCTCCAGTGTAACTGATTTTCCAGGGCACAGGGAGAACCCGTGCTTGTGGCTCTTCTTACTTCATTGAAGAAGGACAAAATCGAACAAAAGCGACGCGTCCGGAGTCTGAGCCGAGGCACTGTGCAGAGCGTTCCGTATCTGTTGTTCTTTTAATCCATACAACCCCTTCAAAAGATGGATCGTATTATCCACATTTTATATGTGAGGAAACTGGCTCTCAGACGTGAACTAAGGCAGAAGAGCTCGCTGGAAGTAGACCTGGCTGGAGTGGACCCATTTGTCTGTAAACACTAGCTGCCTGCCTGCTTCTAACAAGTCTGGATGCATTCTGCAAGCCCCTTGCTGCTAAGGCCAGTGTCCTTGAAACCCTTGGCTTCTCCCAGCTCATCTGTGACAGCAGTGAGGAGCTGCTGGCCTGGTTCAGTGAAGCTGAAGGTGCAGCTCCTGGGGGTGCAAACCGACACCCCACCTGCTGCAGATGGGCATGGATGGATCTGTTTGGCCTGCTGTATTGTCAAAGGGAGCTGTTGTTTTGAACAGAGTTGAGTGCCCTTCATGGGGCATATTTTCTCTAATTCACTCCTAATGCTCCTGAGAGCATTTTCCCAGATTTTTTACACATGTATGTGAGCTGTCTGACATGCAGAAGCATTTGCCTCTTCATCTCTGAAAAAGCTAGTGAGTTGCCAGGAGCGTCTGCCCAGCCCCCTCCTCTGCCCTGCTATATCAGAAGATCTGGATGGAGAACAGGAAGAAGGCACGTACGTACCCAATGGTGTATTTGCATGAGAAACTACAGTTCCGTCTCATTGGGATCCATGAGGCTTTTCGGGGCAGGACCAGGGGCCTAACCATCATTGCATACCACTTTTTCCCACATAACCCACTCCTCATATCAGCCCCATAAAGCACACATTTCTGTAATTCCCATTTGACAGGTGAGAAAACAAAGACTTACTCAGATACCATCCCTGGCCTGAGGTTACAGACATCAGACTCCAGGCCTGGCTCTCAACCACGATTGTGTTCTCAATGCGCCCTGTGCATTAGGGTCACCTGGGAGATTTTAAAAGGTATTATACCAGTGTCTGACTCAAACCCAAACCAAGTCAGTCTGTATCTCTGGGGGCTGGGGCTGAGGCATCCCTGGTTGTTGCATTTTTTTTTTTTTTTTAGTACGCTAGGTGGTTCTAATGTAGTGAGAATGCTGCACTATTTGAAGAGCAAGTGATACAAATTGACAAGTCAGATGGTGCTTTGCTTGGGAGGTGGGGGATACATCAAATGATAGGTTGGCAGAGACCTCTGGACTGTGGAGTATGTTTCCACATCCACAGGAATGGTGCAGTCACAGGAGGTAGTATTGTGAGATGGTTAATGTTTGACGGAGATTGGGTTTGAATCTGTACCCCTCATTGATTGAACGACTTTGGGAGAAGTTATTTTACCTGTCTGAGCCTCAGTTTCCTCATCACTGAAGGGGGATAATAATGGACCCCACCTTGAAGCTTGTTGTGATGAGGCAAGTGAGGGCACCCACATATTGAACTCAGCACAGACGGGAGCAGTGCGTCACTGGTAGCCACTGACGGCAATTCCACGCCGTTAAGCACATGCTACAAATACCAAATTGTTTCATAAGACAAACTCAGATTCTGAAAAGGGTTTCTGCCTCGTCACTTCTGACCATTAAGTTTTTACAATTACTCTCTTCACTTGAAAATTGAATTCCTCTGCTGAGGTGGTTTAACATCGGGGTAATTGTCCTAGAGGTGGCAGATTAGCAGCCTGATAAGTCTGCGAACAGGCAGCAGGGTTGGGTGTGGAGCAGGCAACAGAAGTGGAGTTCTAAGGCCTCTGACTGTGGGTGGTGGGGCCCAGTTAGGGACCTGGGGCCCCAGGAAAAGCCTTCAGTTCCTGGCAAGGGGGAGGCTGGAGGCTGAGGAGGAGCAGGACCCAGACTCAGAGCAGAATGGGTGACTGGTTGCTGGTTTTAGGGTCTAGGGGAGAAGTGAGCTCTTTCACAAGGATCCAAGGACTTCCCCTCTTCCCACAGCTTTTTGTACCCCACTCCCCATTACTGCTCTCATCTGATAACTTTACTCTCCATTTATCTCGATGTTGTTCATCCTTTTAAGCCCAAATCAAGCCTTGACCATTCTGCAGCTCTTTGCGTACCTATCTAGATGACAGTGTTTCCTCTGAGTGACGACAGGCCTTGATGTAATTTTGCCTGGCATTGTTAGTTGCCTCTGTATCACCATAACTTTGTTTAAAAATATTTTGAGGGTGGGAGAGGAGGGTGGGGGAGCTACATATACTGTGATGGAAAGAAAGCTGACTCTGGGTGCTGAACACATAGTGTAACACATAGACGAAGAAGTACTGTAGATTTGCACACCTGGAACCTAGGTAATTTTTACTAACCAATGTCACCCTAACAACTTAACAATAAAAAAAAAAATATATATATATATATATTTATATATATATATATATATATTTTTTTTTTTTTTAGTTCCTAGAGGATGGAGATCACATCTAATTTTTCTAGGCAACTCCACTTGCTCCTACCACAAAGGTTAACACAGTGTTTGACTCTTTGTAAAGTGCACATATATCATAGAATCCAGCAGCAAAGGAAGCCTTACGGGTCTTTTAGTTCAGGAGTAGTGAATGATCCTCTTGACCCACAGACCAAATTCTGCAGAGGTGTTTTATTTGGCCAGGCCGATCCTTTTTTTTAAAAAAAAAATACTGTCTGGATGCCTTTAAGTGAGGAGCGCCTGCCCAGTCCTATGCTGTTTACTCCACTTCCTAATGTCTTAACATTTTACACAATTTAGCTGCCTGAGTGACCCCTACAGGCATTTGAGTCTTTGAGCCCTAATCTGAGTCCAGCTCCTCAAGTTCGATGATGCATTGATCTTCCCCACAATATCTCTAATACGTGGCTCTCCAGCCTACGCTTCCAGAGGCAGGGAGCTTATGAGGAATGAAGAAAGAGTAAGGAAATGAAATGGAGTCACTATAGTCAGGCTGCCAAGTAATTAAAATCAAGTTGGCTGAGGTATGGGGAAACAATTCTCTTCTTGCTCTAACTAGCCTGGGAACTTAAACTTTTTAACTTTTTAATATATATATAAAATATAGATATAGATATGTAGATTTACATATTCTATAGATAACCCTCTGATTACTCCCTGAAGGACACTGAGGAAAGAATTTATGTGTCCAGATGGCCTGACATCTATTATCAAAATCACTGGACACCTGGAAGACTATCATCTCAGACCATCCCAGAGGCTAAGAACGCAGGACCAATTTTTCTCAAGAATGTACTTTTTACCATAAGAACTCTTAGCTCTTCTTTCTTTTTCATAGCACTCTGGGTACTGCTTAGCTATGTTTATGGTGTGCATACCCTAAAACCCTTTAATAAATCTTTGCTATGTATTTCTAGCCAAAGCCTCCTGACTCTTTGTGTAGTTGATAGAATTTTGTTCCATTGGTGGAAAGCTTTGACTAAAAGTTCTTCCTGAATGAAAATCATAATTTAAAGCCACCAGCTAAACTTAACACGCTACAAATTAACCACTTTAAATACTTTTGGTAGCTCACTATTTACTGCTGAATACTTTTCCCACTCCCAAGCACTCCGTCACAAGATTAATAGAGCCTTTTAGGTACATTTCCCAAATGGTTCTTTAGGAAGAAGACAGAAAATTTAGAACCACATTTGACTTTGTTATGCAAGTATGGTCATGAACTTGGCCAATATTCCTCTTCACTCTTGTAGAATACTGGCTGCATGTGTCCATTTTTAAGTGCATTTGTACTTATGATTGAACTTTCTTAGGAAATAATCTTGGAATAATCTCACGTCTGTTGAGCTCATCTGACTGTGGGTGAGTTGAGAGTCCAGGAAGCACCAGTACCCTAGAAGATCTCTATAGATCCAAGGAGATCTTATCTCATAGCACCCCATTTGGCCTAGCTATTTTCACAGCTTTATACTGTACAGAAGTCAGCTTGTGCCTGAACGCACAGGAATGCAACCCTAGCAATTATTTACCAGATGGAATGTGTTTTTTGTGTTTCTCTCTGTCTTAAGGGAACTCTGTCAAAGCTTTTGATTCTAGTTTTGATGGAGTAGATTGTAGACCTGTTATAACCTGATGAATGAAAAAAAAATTCCATATTTTTCTGTTTTCAGGAAAAATAATCTCTATGTGAAAGGCCATCTGGAGAAGTGGATATGTAATAAATCACTGTTAACAGCAATTATACTTACTGGGAGCCCAGTTATTTTCCTGCAAGTAGAGACAAGAGGATATAGTAATGGCTTCAGAAAACAGTATGTCATGAACTTTCTTGTCAGAGAGCCAAAGGTCAGAAAGATTGGGCTGTTAGTTTGAGAAGACAGGAGCTTCTCCAGTGGGAGAAATGGGAGACTATTTGGATTTTTCTCTTCACCTTCATCTGTAACCCTCACAAAAATCTAATATGTTTTTTATCTTATGTAGCATTTCTTATGTACTTTTAGAAAGTATTTGCAGTTATTCACTGATCTTAATCAAGATGCATGTTTTCAAGTCCACTTAAGTGAGTCACATACTGCCCCTAACCTTTCTTTCCCCATTTAGAATTGTACCTAGTGTGGCTAACCTCTTGTCATGAAGGTAATCAATACATATTAATTATTTTCTATTATAAATAAAACATCTCAAAAAAGAGGATGTCTACATGCACATAATTTTAAATAGCATAATATCAAATATCAAAATAATTAGATGCAATCTAAATATTAAATAAACTGTTTAAATCAGTTATGTGTTGTAGATATTACTTTTATTTCTAAAGATTTATTTTATTGTTTTAAACAGAGAGAGAAAGGGGAGGGCCCAGAGCAGTCTCCATCATTGTACATCATCAGTTTTCAACATAGTTTCATTCCACAGGTGGGCGTGGGGCCCCACTTGATGGGAATTGAGCAAGGGGCCTCCTGCATGGGAGGCACACCCATGCCCGGGCAGAGCTACACTGAATAGGGGTGGTAAGCACACCCAGTTCAGCATATGGGTCCACATGGGCTGGGGTTGGGTCCAGGACTGGGACTTGATCCTCAGACCCTGCGGCTGAAATGTGAGCACTCAACCCTCTGAGCCATCCCAGCTTCCCTCTTCTTTTTCAATACAGTGATTAGTCCAGGATAGACACTAGATTCAATCCATGTCAAAGGTCTTTCCTTAGATTTTTCTGTTGAAAAGACTTTGTACTCCCTTTCTGGTGGAGAGTTGTATAATGGACCCCCACATTTGCAGGTGGTGTGGCCCCATGGGGAGGAGCCTAGAGAAGAATGAGCAGCAAAGAGCTCTGGTGACATCCAGATCCTGACTCCCAACACTTAAGACCCCAGGACTGCCTAGTTCTTGCATGTCAGTGAGCAAAATTTCCCCAGTATGTTCCCGTTAAATTTCCCATTTCCTAAGCTAGTTGGAATTGGTTTTATGATACTTGCAACTGAGAGAGCTTAGACCAACAGCTTTTGTAGCCATTAACACTGATTTAGGAAACCACATAGCAATGTGAAAAAGTGAGTTTGATCAGTTTTACAAATAGCAACATATAAAATATGTGAATAATATGTTTCAGCTATTTAAAATAATCATGCAGGGGAAAGCCGGGACGGCTCAGCGGGTTGAGCGCTCGCTTTGAGGCCATGAGGACCGAGGATCGAATCCCGGCTCCGGCCCAGGCAGGACCCACGTGCTGAACTGGGGAGTTCCCACAGTTCGGTTCTCTAACTGTCTCTGTCTCTGTCTCT
>PVKE010009837.1:0-43672 GCA_004027555.1 Craseonycteris thonglongyai | reverse complement strand
TCATGGGATGAGCTGTACCTTCTCTCAGGTGATGAGCTGCACCTTTCTCTCACGTGATGAGCTATACCTTTCACGTGATGAGCTGTACCTTCTCTCAGGTGATGAGCTGCACCTTTCTCTCAGGTGATGAGCTGCACCTTTCTCTCAGGTATTGAGCTGTACCTTTCTCTCATGGGATGAGCTGTACCTTTCTCTCAGGTGATGAGCTGCACCTCTCTCTCAGGTGATGAGCTGCACCTTTTTTTCAGGTGACAAGCTGTACCTTTCTCTCAGGTATTGAGCTGCACCTTTCTCTCAGGTGATGAGCTGCACCTTTCTCTCAGGTGATGAGCTGCACCTTTCTCTCAGGTGACGAGCTGTACCTTTCTCTCATGAGATGAGCAGTGCAGGCTGAGCAGACACAACCTGGGTCTTTCTGCTCGGGGTTGTGGCTCTCTGGGGGTGAGTTCAGGACCTGGGGTTCCTGAGATATTGGAGCTGTGGGCAGAGGGGCCTCAAGAAAGGATTACTGAACTGTCTGCTAATGTGACCTAACTAAGGAAGTTCAAGTAATGAGTTGGAAACAAAGTGACCATATGTGTACCCCAAGTTGATCAGACAGTGTGTACCATTTCTGCATATAGGTAATAATAAATATATAGTTCTTGTTTGAATATTCTGTTGTGCTCCCCCAATTTCTTATATATAGTTTGTTTTTTAAAATCAAACACATCTTTGTTTCCTGTTCTGAACCATGACAGTTTCATGTAGAACTGTATAGTTTTCTAAGTGAGAAATACTTTCAGTTTGCCTCAACTGTCACAATGTCCCCAGTCCTCATTCACACACCCACCCACCCACCCACACACAGTGTGCGCAGCCATCTCCACGGCCTTGTTTGTTTCTTAAAATGAATGACTAGGAAAAATGTACAAGTTGCCCTCATTCAGGTCAAGGAGTCCCTTTTCTAAAACATGTCTAGGAAGCTGCCTCCCACAGAACTGAGTGTGCACTGTTGACTGACTAATGAGGGGGCGTCTCAAGTAACAAACGTGTACATTTAAAAATTTACCCCCTGCATCCAATGACATGCATGATAGAGAAACACTTTTTTTTCCAGGAGTGAAAACACTATTTACCTTATTTATTTCACCGTCTGGGTCTCCTTCCTGCTCTCCCTCTTTGATTGCAGAATGGTGTGTATGTGTGTGTGTGTGTGTGTGTGTGTGTGTGTGTGTGTGTGTGAGAGAGAGAGAGAGAGAGAGAGAGAGAGAGAGAGAGAGAGAGAGAGAGAGACAGCAAATGAATTAGTGACACTCAGCTCTCTAAAAGCTGCTGACCCCACAGAAGGGTCACATCTCTTGTGGAAAATAGCCATGACAGATTTGAATAAAAGATCCAGTCAAGAGAACAGCTATTAAGTAGGTGACACCAAGCACTTAAGAGCCAGGCGCTGGCTTCCAAAGCAGAAAAGTGGCTGAGGGTGAGGCCCTGGGGAGGCTCTGGTGGGCTGTGGCGGGAAGGGCCATGGTCTTCAGCGGCCACGTCCGCACACTTCCCAGAACCCAAGCACATGCCAGGGTCTCCATCCCAACTACACTTCCCTCTCTTGTCTGCACGTGCTCTGACCATTTACAACCCAACTCCGAGGGACAGAAGGCAGCGCCCCAGAAGCCTAACTGCTTCGGGGGCTCCGACTCTTCAAAATACCTTGTTTCAGTCAGATTCTAGGTGGCAGTGTTAAGTTAAAGGAAAGCCATTTCCAAAGGCAAAGCAGAAACGGGTCACATGGTGCTCCTGGGAGGAGCGATGATGGGGAGGGGATGCAAGGACAAGGTTTACCGGTACCCTTTGTTTCCAGAATGTTCTCCTACCCCCAATTTCACAGTGCTAAGCCATGGACTAGGATGGTGCATCATCAGGCAGAAGGGTGAGGACCCCTTCCTAGCTGGACAGGATTCCTGCAGCCACGCTCCGTGTGACCCAGACGTGCTGCCTCCTGGGCCCCCACCAGGCCTGTTAGAAAACCAGGCACTGCGTCTTTTAGGACCGCATTAAAGAAAAATATACTTTGTTGTTGTTGTTGAATACACACTGTATTTAACTTTTTAAATCCCAGAGAAGTGAAATGCAACATCTGTTTGAGACTATGTAACATCCAAAGACCTACGAGTGAGAATGTCATAATTTGAGTCATTGTTAAGGCACTCTGCAGAACCAGCTTTTGTCTCTTCCTTGTTGCTTCCTTCATTGGGCTTTGCTCCAAACAGTAGCAGAACACCTGGTTTCTCTTTCTTCAAAGTGATACACACAGGCTCCAATGCTTTATACCTGCTCTTTGTCCCGATGGCACTGAAGAACAGCACAAGTCGAATTGGGACACAAAGTAAAGGAAGGAAATACGTTGGGTGGGGGTGGGGTAAGGAGAACAGAGGACACATACACGTAATTTAATTGATATGGTGGCAGCAGAAAGAGATGGAGCAGAAGGGAAATGGAACAAGGCGGGGTGGTGACCAGATGGCTGGTGACTGGTAAAAAACAGGCTACATTTCCCAGTGAGGTTTAAATTAATTTAGCTGATTCCTTTTTTATTTTAATTCATTTTTAAAAGTAGGGCCAATATAAGGGAGGTGTCTGAAAATTATGGGAAGTGTCTGTAGGTAAATGTGCTCGCTTGTGTTCATGCACTTAGGGAGAATTGATTGTAGAGATAGATAGGTGTGATTTGGGGGGCTCTAAAAAGCCTCCCTGATAAAAAAGCATTCCCTTCCTGGCCCATGACTGTGCCTGAAATTCCTCCCATTAGAGCCACCCCTTGGATTAAGGCATTATCTGTAGTCCCTATTAAAACATAAATGTCACATGAGAGAGGCAACACTCATCTCTTAGCACCCACTGGCTCAACTGTCTGTCATCTATCAGAGAGTAGGACCCTGAGAGCTGGGACCTGGGACCTGGGGCAGGGACATTCTGACTGTTGGTGGCATGGAACACAGGACGGGGACCATGGGGACAATGGGGACAGGCTGGGCAGCTGACAGTGTGTGAGGGACCATACTTGCCCTGGAAGTTACTCAGGTGCGGGGAGTGGGTAGCAACAAACAACTCTTCCCACGTCACAGGTTCCCTAGGCTGTGTGTGTGTGCTTGCACATGTGTGTGTACACGTGCAACAGTGTGTAGATCACAACAATCTGTATACACCTAATATGAAATTCACTCGGGCCCATTATGCATAGCACACCCTGGTGGCTTGCAATATGCATGCATGTGCATGCACACACACACACACAGACACACACACACTCAGCAGTGGAGATCTTATAAGTAGGAAGTCTGAAATGCCTCTTAGCCATTTGGGATTAAGATGCTGCCCCATTGCAGGGAGGGACTGGCTTGGGGCAGTGTGACTCCTTCCTGTCACCAGGAGACCCTCCTTCAATTCCGGTGTCTCTGCAGAAAGGGCCAGGGCTGGGTATCAAGCCTGGGTGTGGCCTTCCCTCCAGGACTGGGGGTGGACACACGAATGGCACCGAAGTGCTGCTTCAGCCTGAGGGAGTTCGGGAGCCTGGGGGCGGGGGGGGGGGGGCAGGTGGAGAAAGAATCTGCCCAGGGCAGGTTTCTGCTCCTGGAACAGCTGGCTGTCTGCTGAGAGCAGCCCCCAGGCCGGGTGCAGGCTGCAGCCTGGGTGCAATGGTGGGACCTGCCCCTGGGCAGGGCTGCGCTCAGCATGCAGGTTCAGTGAGGAGCATGGGTGGGGGAAGCAAGGAGCACGCTGCCATGCCTCAGTGGCCTTTCCCATCCTTGGAGAAAGGCTGGGGAATAACGAGTGGAGGTGGGGAGGTGGGGAGGGCACAAGGAGAGAACCTGCCCCGACCCCCATGTTTTCTGTGACTCACTGTGATCTACGGGGCCGGGAAGACATATTCTGGGTCTGGAGGCACCAGTATGGGAGTGGGTTTTCTGCTGTATAATAAATACATATTTCACAAATAAATTAAAAAAAAAAAAAAGTAAGCCAGTAACTGAAACAAAGCACAGCACTCTTGCCCTCATTGGGTGGTTCTGCCCTCCCCCCTTGGCCTGGGGGCATACACTTCGTCCTTGGTCCCCAGAAAGCACTCAGCCTGGCCGTGTAGGGGAAACAGGACACGGGTCCTGGCCCTCCAAGGATCAGAGAAGTCTTGAGAGAGTGTGACTGCTGCCCGCCACGTGGAGGAGAAAGGAAGAGGGGGCGACATGATCTGTCCGTTTCCCATCCAGAAGAGCAGGCAGGGAGGGCAGGGCTGAGGATCCAGGCTGGGCGCTTTCGGTCTCAGGTCCGGGCTGCCCGCTCTGCCCTCTCCCTGGGCAGCCTCGTTTAGAGGCTGGGGACCGACTTGAGGTCTGGGTGGCCCCAATCTTTGCACACAAAGATACGGCAGGCACAAGTCCCACTGCAACCCAGCTCCTAGGAGCCACCCAGCCCACAGGCACATGGGAGGGTGACAGGGTGACAGGTCATGAGGTGGGAGGGTGGCGGGGACACAGGGAGGGTGCACTCATTTTAATGGGCAATCAGCTTCTGGAGCCACCAGCCTCTGCTCATTTGCGCCTCTTAGTCTCTGCCACGTGGTTCTGCTTGGCGTGCCTTGTCCTACTAGGTGACCTGCATGTGGACATGGAAACATGTCATTAAATGGGCATTAAGACAGGGACCAAAGAATGTCATTCTATAAAAGCAGATGTTCATAATTTGGGCACCATCATAGGATTTCAAGAGGACAATGACCCTGGCATTTTATGCAAAATTATGGGTACTAATTTACATATGCATTTCTCTATACAGATGGTCTATAACATTTATGTGGTTCTTAAAAATGATTAAAAACGAAAATAATATTAAGAGATTCCAGATTGTTTAGAGGTGTAGCGCGGCAGCCAGGCACAAAGGGGCCTCCAGAAACCAGTGGGCATTTCATTTGCCCCCTGACCTTGCCTCCGCAGCCCCTAACGCACAGGGAGGTCTGCAAAAATCATTGCGCTGAGGCTCGACCAGCATCCGGGCTGTGCTATGTGGCTCGCGCTTCTCAGATGGGAGTCTATGCTACTCAACTTGAAGTTGTCAATCAGGCTTTCTTTAAAAGGAAAACTTGAGGAAGCCGGGATGGCTCAGTGGGTTAAGCGCTCACTTTGCAGCGCCGCGGACCCGGCCCTGGCCCTGGCCCCTGCGGAAGCATATGCTGAACTGGGAGCTCCCCCAGTTCAGTTCTCTCTCTGTCTCTGTATCTCTTTCTCTCTGTCAAAAAATTAATAAAATAAATAAATAAATAACTTTAAAAGGAAAACTTGTTGTGGGTACTTGTGTGTAGTGTTTTAGGGGACAGTCGTGGTCTTAAGGAAGTGGTGCACTGATTTTTAAAAATAAAAACAATAGTTTCAAGTGCGTGAAGACAGCTGCTCCATGGCAAACCCCAGCGCTGGGCATTCTCCTTTTCTTCCCTGATCATATCTGTGTGTGTGTTTTGAGCTTTTGGTATTTGGGTCTGCTACAGTGACACAACAGGGTTGTATGATTCCAAAAGAACACTGCTGCATTTTCAGATTTTATACATGGCTTCAGGTTTAGGAAGAAAACAAATTCCAAATTCCTATATAGTTGGGCAAATAAATTTGTTGCAACTGTTTGAAGTTGGCAGACGACTTCATTATACAACAAATGGGGACTTAGCCTAGAAGCCAGTGTAGAAATGGTTCTACCCTCTTGTTCGGAATCGCTTGCCATGCTGGGTCAGGGACTGGCGGTCCCCTTCCTCATTAGCAACCGGTCAGAGGCACTGGCTGGGCCAGGCTCTGCCAGCCCTTGGCATCTTGCATGGCACAGAATGGCAGCCCTGCTATGTGACGGGGATGAGGTACAGTGTGGGCACCCTGCTGCCCATGGACCACACTGGAGAGGTGCCTGTGTGCAGCATCACAGCGCCATGACGACTGCTTGACATGACCACTATCTTCATTCGTATACTATTCATCTTATATCAATGGCAATCTACTCATTATACAATACGGGTGCCTTTGGGTTAGCCTGACTTTCGTACAGAAACTGTTGAGCTTGGTCCATCAGTTTTCCCCAAGGTGAGGCACAATATGCCGGCAGCTTCAAGGGGCCAACCATGGCACTGAGCGCCGGCCTTCTCCCCATTTCACAGATGGAAAGGTGAAGAGAAACTGCCTGAGACCTGCAATGAAATGATCAAGTCAGGGCCTCAGGGTCTCAGGTCTCCTGGTCCACCGTGAGCTTCTGACAGGGAGCTGGCCGGGAAGTGCCCACGTCTTCACCGAGGAGGGAAAGACAAAGTCGTCTTTGGCTGCAGAAAGTTTCGAATCTGAGTTTATAGCTGGTTATTCTCACAAACAGCCCATTTCCTTTCTGAAGAACGGGCCCAAAGAAGGCCTTTGCCTTGGGTGGGTTTTGCAAATGGCTTCTGGGAGCAGGCATTTTCTCGGTTTCAGAAGAGCCATGTAATTCTTCAGGTGTGACAGTTAGAGGGTGTTCAGTCCCTGGTGTGTGTGTGCACGTGTGTGTGCATGCACATGTGTGTGCATGTGCACACATGTGTGTGCGTGTGTGCATGTGTGCGCACACATGCACTTGTGTGTGCACTGTGCTAAGAGGTGGGGGTTGAGCCTCAGTCCCTGTAGTCTCATGTGTATATGCAGGGCCCTTCTTTCTTTCCTAATTAATTAGAAGTAATAGCTTTCTATAGTTTCTGGTATGTGAGGGAGTGAAGTGGGAAATCATTTAATTGGCTGTCTTGCTTTCAAAGCCCAGTTTAATGAAATAGTTCTCAGTGTGAAGTGCATGTATTATCTTTCCTGTTATTTTCCCAATTAACATTTCATAGGATCACGTCTGTGTGGAATATGCTAATTGGTGTGGAGGGTGGGGGTGACGAGCGACAGGAGCAGATGGGGGAACAGCCCTATCTTTGGTCCCCCGTGCCATGTGTGTTGATGGGCATGCAGGTCCCCCTAGCGCCTTTCCTTGGAAGAGCTTGGAGCGTGACTCTGTGGCCTCGTCCCTCGCTCATCCTCACCCAGCTCTTGGCCAGAGAGGTGATGCCTCCTCGCGGGCAGACAGGGTGCTGCACAGGACAGAGAGGGGACGAAGGGGGCCCTTGCCAGGACTCTGGGGCTCCCTGTGCTGTGTGCTCTAGAGCTTCCTGAGGGCTGGAGATGCTATTTAGCCTGACACACCGTAGATGCTCCAGGAAGGGCTGCGTGTGCAGAGGGGTCTCACGACACCTCCCTCATCCATTCTCCTTAGGAAGAAAACAGTGCGTAGACATGCGCAGGAAGCCGGGCTGGACTGGGGGAGGCGAGCTGGGCATCTGGGTGGGCACTATCGGGGCTGGCTCACTCACAAACCCAGTCAGCATCTCCACAAACCTGGGTGAATGCCCTCTTATACTGTGCACCGGGGGCCCTGCTGGGCTCCCCCGAGTCCCAGGCTCGCCCACAGCAAAGCATTCGACCTCCTGCCTGTCTCCTCCCTGCTCCCTGCTCCCTGCTCCCTGCTCCCTGCTCCCTGCTCCCTGGGATGCCGGCCTCAGCCAGCCCCAGACCAGCCCACACTCAGCAAACACTTCACCTGCTCTGTCAGAGCCCCTCCGAGCCCCGGGGAGGCCAGAAGGCACGGGGCCCCTGCCCTGTGCCTTGGCCTCCCCACCACTGCGCTAACCCCGGCCCTCAAGCAGTCCTGACGCCGCCCTCCCAGCTGTTCTAAGCACTGAGCCGCTTTCCGGGTTAGCCCCGGAGAACGGGCCGGGAGGCAGCGCTCACGCCGCTCCTGCGGGGAGGAGCTGCTAGCTGCTCTCCGGGCCACTCTCCAGGTGGGTGCCCAGCTGGGATAGAGGCACAGTTGGGGGTGTGGGGACAGAGGTAGGGGTCTTGGGAAGCAGCCTGAGGCAAGCCAGGTGGCCAGGCCGTGTGGCATCAGGCCATGGCGGGCAGACGGGCCCAGAGGCGCCCTGACCAATACGGCTCCAGGTGGTGAGACAGCTTGGGGTGGGGTGCAGTGTAGGAAGATGTCTTTGTACCCCCACAACCAGATCAGCATGCTGCCTGCAAACTGTGGAGTCCCAGCCAAGACCTGGGGCATTCGAAACTGTAGAGATAGATAGGCCAGCAGAGAGCCCATGAAACAGGTAAGTGGGCAGGCAGGTAGTTCGATCTGCCCTCAATATCTAACTATCTAACTCTATCACCAGTCTGTCATCTATCTATCACCTATCATATCACCTATTATCTATCTATCTCATCAGTCTGTCTATCTATCTACCTACCTACTTACCTACCTATATCATCAGTCTATCATCTATCTATCTATAAATCATCTATCATATCTATCACCTATTATCTATCTATCTCATCAGTCTATCTACCTACCTACTTACATACCTATCTATATCATCAGTCTATCATCTATAAATTATCTATCTATCTATCTATCTATCTATATCTATCAATCATCTATCTATATATCTACCTACCTAATCACCCATCCATCCTACCACCTAATTTTTATTATTGCTTTCCCCTCTGGGTCTCTTGCCTCATGATGGAAACACAGAGCTGTCCCTGGCTGGCTTCTCTAGTCGGCCTAAACAAGGCAAATCATGCTGGGACCTCAAGTGCAGCCCAGATCTGACGTCCAGCCTCCTTTCCTTTTCAAAAGGCCTCCCAGAGTTCTGGCCATGAATTCTGTTCCGAGCTGCTCTCTACAGGGCTGTGCAGCAGTCTCCTTTCTTTTCTTGACTTTCAGGGTCCAGGCTTCTCCAGCAAGGTGTCTGGGGAGGGGAGAGCTCAAAGCCCACCCCTCTCCACTGAGGCCAGGCTCACTTGGCAGGGTGCGCAGGTTTCTCTGAGACAGCCTTGGGCTTCTAAGTAGCTGGGGCTTGAGGGCCTGCCACTGGCCCTGGGCCTGAGTCTACCGACATGACCACACTGTACATCAAGCAGCACTTTAGACATTTTGGGCTGTTTCTAGACATCATCCCACTGCGTCTTCCTGACTGTGGTGGTGGCTGGACTGTACTAGGGGCTTAGTTAGCAGAGGAGGAAACTGAGGCCCAGATGAGTGAAGTGATTTGCTGAATGTCTAGTTCACCAGCTGGGATCTGGTGACCTCAAGTCATGCTGAGGTCCTAGGCTCTGGCCTCTGACCTCAGAGCACCCAAATGGGCTTCACTGCTGTCCTGCGATAGGTGATAAATCATAGGAAGGCACAGAACCTGGGTACTGGACCCAGACTGCTCAGGAGAGCTTCTTCTGCCTTGTGCCTCCAGAGATCAGCTAGGGCAGCTCCCTAAAGACTCCCTGTCCTTGTCATCCTAGTCAGTCAGCCCTGACCAAGGAATAGCAGTGGCTGGACAAGAATCTTGCTTTTAACTGCGGAGAGAGAGTTCTGTGAAAATGAAGTAGCTATGTGGAGACAGAAGGGCAAAGTGCAAGTCCACAGAGCATGACTAATATTAGTGTAACCTCGGACAGCTCACTTGACTTTTCTCCTCAAATCCCTCATCTGTAAAATGAAGACAGAAAGGAGATCTTATAGGAATGTTGAGAATAATGTGACAAAATATTTGTGTCTATGCTCTGTATACTATAACATAATAATCAATGGGAGTTATCGTTATTATTAATAGTGACAGAAAGATTTCCTCTCTCGAGCACAGATGTTCTTACTCTATACAAGTGGAAGTTAAAAGCCTTTGTAGAACATAAGGCACTGTACACATCAAAGGAATTGTTAGGAGGCCTGAGGTTAGGGATGGGGTCCATCACCAAGGGTGGCCATCTCCCCAGGTGCATTCCTGTAGAGTGTCTGAGAACGGCCACATGACCTTGGCTGTCCTCTGGCCACTGAGCTGGCAGCTCTCCTGAAGGCCTTCCATAGTCAAATGGTTTACCAAGGAAACTGGAACCAGATGTACTCAAGAACTCAAAAGAAATTAATGGCAGTGAGACTCGGGTAAAAATATCTGTGTGCACTGAGTGTGCTCACTCAGCTCCCTTTCTATCTAAGGATCATTTAGGCTTAATTATAGAGTTCAGGCGTTCACTGGGTTTTTGATTTTCTTTTCAGCCTGAAGTGTGTGTGTGTGTGTGTGTGTACATCTTTCTTTGCAACGCAGTTGGGAGCTGGTTTTGGCAACGTTTAATTGTGCCCTCAGTTCTAACAAGAACGTTCAATGTGCCAAGCAGAGCTTGGAAGGCCATTGTTTCCATTGCCTGCGCCCCCCCCCGCTCCTGCCACCCTGTGGGATGGCGGGTGGCAGGGCCTTGCTCAGCTGAAACCTCAGCTGTGGGACCCATGCTTCCCGCCTCCTTTTGTGCTTATGGCGCTTAAGGGATTGTGAGACCGGGAGAGCAGCGTTCCTACTCCACTAATTACCCACGTTGTGCTGAGAGCTGACAGACAGCTCACCCACACTGCACCGACAGGCATTTTTGTGGGCCCCTCTCCCTGGGGATTACAAGGTTCTCTGCATAAAGAAACTGTGTCTGTTCTCTTATTTTTAATACGTCCGCTTGGCAGATTGCAAGGGACAACATGACTGTGTAGGTGTGGGGCTCGCTTTCTCCTTCCCTTCTCTTTTGTGCTCTATAGTCAAGGGACAACTGGGGGGAGGGGGGGCACAAGGGGAAGAACATAGGACATGGAGCCAAATGGCCAGTTTGAATCCTAGCACCTGACATTTTCTGTTTGTGTGACAATGAATAAGTTGCTTAGTCCCTTTGGATTTCAACGTGTTATGTGTAAAATGGGGATAATAGTAACAATATTATCCTCCTCTCAAGACTGCCTGGGAATGAGAAAATACATATGGGAGACTTTGGTAAAATAGAAATCATAATTCTTTTTATTTCACTGCTCAGAATTGCTGCTTAGAACATAATTTTGGCTTATGAGATGTCATCCCTAGCACCAGGACAGAGGGAGTTGTAAAAAGGCCCATGGATTGGGAGTGGACAGGGGACAAGCAGTGTGTGTGGACCAAAGCAATGACCTGCAGATGTCATGAATACAGTGAAGGGCCTGGATTAAGAGTTCAATCTCAAAACACTTGTCACCAACAAAAAGGAATCTGGAACATTCATTTTTTTGGACATACTTATAACAAGGATTTACCCCTATTCTTTAAAGGATGAATCTAGTTGTGTCTAGTTGAATGGTTTGGGGATGGTGACAATATTTTTGGCTGGAGGCAAGTTGAGGATCATGGGTCTCAGGTAAGTGACAGTGTTATGATAAGAGATTTGGGGGATCCAGGCTCTTTTCTTGGCTCTGCTGCTAATTAAGTATGTGAACCTGAATAGATTAGCTAATTTAACTGGATCTCAATTTCCCTGAGACAACAGAATAAAAGATCTCAAAGGTGACTAG
This sequence comes from Craseonycteris thonglongyai, assembly GCA_004027555.1. NCBI lineage: Eukaryota > Metazoa > Chordata > Mammalia > Chiroptera > Craseonycteridae > Craseonycteris > Craseonycteris thonglongyai. The sequence goes on along the minus strand of PVKE010009837.1, from coordinate 32,263 downwards.
ATGTAAGAATCCATGACTTAATGAAATGCTCTTTTCCACACAGGGATTAAAAAGTCTTGTGCCACCAAGAAATCGTTTTGTGTGTTTGTTTGTGTGTGTAGGATCCAGATTTAGTCCTAAGACCTCCAACTAAAACCTAATCAAGGCACTAAATAAGTCCCTTTAAACTGATGGCATCTGGTCTCAGACTGGGGACTACTGGAAGTAATGCCCTGATGAGAAGATGGAGGTGACCCCAACAGAGATTTGAGGGTGAATTTGCTCGTTAAAGAGGATTTCATTTGGCAATATCCTGACTAAGTTGAGAGGTAATGATCTAAGGATTACAGAGAGAGAAAAAGATTGTTTTCTTGTAAAACAACAATGGCTTTACAATAATTGGCTGCAGGGCACTGGAGCATTCTGCCAGGTGATTTCTGAATTGAGACATCAACTGTGGAGTTCACAACAGTACCACTGACAAAAAGCATAATGTATATTTGCATAGGACTTGCACCTTTCACAAGTTCTTTCGCATCTATTTTCCTCATTATGCCTTACATGATTTCCTAGAAAACTGGCATGGGGTCTTTTCTTTTAAAATTCTGAAAAGCCTAAGTTTTCAGGGGAAACAAATCTAATAAAGTATATTTCACCTTGCTTTACAAACACAGGTATGTTCTTGAAAAACTTATGTTATGTGTAAATATAATAATGTAAGTCACATCTTATTTTAATGAGCAAAAGAATTTGAAAACAGAAAACTCATATAGGATTTTGTAATATAAATAATCCTTTCTCATAAATCGGTTGTTTGTTACAATTTTGGATATTTAAATATCAGATTTTCTTAAAGGAAGGCCACATGGGGTCCCAGGGTCAGTGTTCACTTTCCAGAATCCCATAAGGGTGGCATCTAACTCAACCAGAGGGAGACGTTGTTTCCAATGCCTCAGTGTGGAACATAAGCAGCTTTATATTTCAGCCATGATACCTCTCCCATAAGCAAGACAAAACAAAACGAAACAAAACAAAACAAAACAAAACAAAGCCAAAGGAGCATGAGGAAGGACAGAGGAAATCCAAATATAACAGCTAAATTATTTCTAAATGAAATGTCTCCATGTCTCTGTGAGTCACTGATGTGTCATTAACATACTGTTATAAATAGCTCCTCTTGTCATCAATAACTAATCTACAAGAGAGCAGATGATGGTTAGGGTGTGAGGTTAACACTACATAATTTGGGATGAATCTGTTACCCCTCTCATGTAAACAAGCACCATCCCCTGGGGCTGTAACCTGAAAGAAATCAAACTGAACTGCATTTTAATGAAAGTAATAAAAAATTCCTCCTGCTTTTCCTGCTCCGTCTCTGAACTGTAGCAGAAGACACATCTTTGGAACCAACCACAGGACTGTACCAATTTCCCTGAACCTCTACTCTCTCACCTCTGAAATAATGCTGGCAGTATCTGTCCATAAAACCCACAGTGACATTGTGAACATTTTACAATTATTTTGCATGGGGAGATTTGAACAAGGAATAGTATATATATCACAACTTGCGTGATTGAGAATAAAAAAAAAGCTCTTTTGGAGGGTGACGTAAGCTAGAAGAGCTGGAAAACTTTATGTAAAGATTAGAAACTCTTTTAGGAGTTTGGTATTAACTTGACTGAAAGAAATATGGTCTCTTATCTTCATTGTCTGGTTGTCAGCCATCCAACCTTCTTTAATGTGAGTAGCTCAGGTTTTCATAAAGAGCTCTGAATTATGAAGCACTTCACAAGGGCTTAAGAAGTTAAAGTTGAGCCTCTGTGAAATCAAGCTAACATAGACATATATTGATACACAGTGTATGTACTGTGTATGCATCAAGGCTACAAGTGTAAGTACTGCTGGCAACTCTGCTAGTAATTATGCTCTTGCTACATGCATGCTTGCATGTGTGCATTCTACATGTTCAAATCATTCAGAAACTAAAAAAAAACCAAACAGACAAAAATGAAAATACTATTCATATTTGTTGAAATGTTCTTGAAACTCTACATGAATTCATGGCTCATAAATAATTATCTTTTTGTAAATGTAGGGCTAGTTGGGAACAGAATACGCAGCTGTAAACAAAATCACAAGTCAGGTTTCACTAAAACCATGGTGAAGGCCCCAAATATCATAGCTGCTACAGAATGCAGAAACAATCTATCCAACTACTGTGGTTAAGGGTACTTTGAATAATCACTTTTTGGAAAGAGGTAGGTAGATGGAACCATTGAGAGTCACCATCAGGTAGTTCACTTCATGACTTAGCACAGGTCCTAGAAGGCTGTCCCCACAGAATACAGCAAATCTCAATATATCTCCAGTTTTCTAAGTGTTCTTTGCATTCCAGTGAGTATGTTGATGATCTGATGATCAACTAATAAATGCACAATGATTAATTTGTAATAATACTTATGCCTTTCTCTCCCCACCCCCCATTCTCTTCACCACGGGACTTTCCACCCTTTTCCTCAGCACCTTCTGGTCAGACAGTAGGACTGTCTGTCTTACAAACACCTGGTGTGGATGTTTTCACTCCCACTTCTAATTGGTTGGGAAGCAGCATTTGCCACAGGCACTGTTTAATTTTGTTTCCATCCCCTGCATCTCACAGGAGAGAAATGGTCAATAGTTCAGATAAAAGAATCATCCTGGTCAGCTTCAAAATATGGCTACTTGCATGGTAATCACAGCAAGTCTGTCAAATCAGTGATTTCTTTATTCCGAAAAGGAAGCAACTTTTCCTAAGAATTACGGTTCTACCACCCAGGAGCAGCCCTGCTCTTCCTAAGGGGCTGCAAAGGCGGCAAACCCAGAGGTCCGCTTTGGCTCAGAAACTCCGTTTGGCTCCTGCCACCCCTGGCAGCCTCACTGCATGTGTGCTCTGCACACAGTCAGGCCAGTCTGCTTCTACTTAGGAGGAATCACAACCAGAGGTGGCCCCCGCTTGGGCCTCCACATGAGAACCTGGGCATCGTTGGCGTTGGGTTTCACTAGTGCGTTGGGGGGAATGGGTTCCATCCGGCTCAGGATCCGGGGCTGCTCCTGCTGAGTCCTGCCCACCAGCCGGGCCCGTTGCCCCAAGAGCTGAAGAGGGTCCACCTGAATGTCCACCCTCATCCTCCACTTGATGGTCTGCAGAATGATCTTCTCCTTCGTGTTCGTGTTCATGGCCACCAGCCAGGTAGTAAAACTTTGGTCCCTCTTGATCCTGGTGAGCAGTGGCACATTGCTGTCACTCACTGGCACTGCCCATGTCACACTTGGGTAGAAGTTGTCATTCATGCTGACGGAGAACCTGGAGATCTTGTTGGTGGGGCCAACCAGGGTCACAGTTTCCGTGGTGTTCCCGTACCAAGGGTAGCTCACCCCATCTGAGTCACTGATGGCTTTTACTCTCCCTTCCCTCAAGTCAGGCAGCTCCCAGCTTGACCTGGCAAAGCAGAAGAGATGCACAAGAAAAGAAGAGGCTAAATGAATCTTTCCAAAGCTGGAGAGATGCCCGCCACTTACTAACACAGCCAACTTGAGCAAAACGGAAGTTCAGAGGGGCATTCACCTCAGCAAGTGCTACATTGTGCCGTTTTGAGGATTAAATAGGAACAACAACAACAGTGCCAAAACCATTTAAACAAAACCATAGCTGGTCCAATGGGAAGCAGAAAGCTCAAAGAGACATTTGTGACTCCCACAAAGAGGCATCAGCTATCTGGGAGGGTGAAATTACAACCAGCCATTTAGAGGCATTCCACTGCAAGAGCCACTTTCTTGAGAAGTATAAGTGTGTGCAAGCTTTGCTTGTTGGAAAGAGGTGGTGGCTAAAATTTGATGTACTTGGCTGGAACCATGGTGGAAAGGAGGGCAAAAAGCGGCAAAGTTAAGATTATACTAATTCCTAGGAAAACTAAGAATTTCTACTCAACAGAGGGTTGTTTCCACTCCAGTCATTGGCCAATCCAGCACTTAGGAAACATAGACATAAAAACTGACAACACAAGGAGGTAATGGTCATATTCTGGAAACTACCTCACTGTGAAAGTCGTGCTGCAGGTTGGCTTATACAGCCTTTTGGATGCTTTTCACCCATTGACTTCAATTCCAGCCTGGAAGTCTGTTTAGTTTAGCAAACTTGCCATCTGGGGCACTTTGCCACTCCTCCTGGCTGCCTTTGACCTTGGATAGGAGGGAGGAGGACACATGCCTCACTCTTAGCCCATGTCTGTCTCCCCTGCCATGGACTCATCACCACCATCATCATCAATCACACACATATATCATCACCATTATCACCACTGTCACCACCAGCAGCAGCACCACCATCATCATTTCCATCACCACCATTATTATCACCATCATCATCATCATCACCATCATCACCATCACCACCCCCACTTGCTCTATTCCAACCACTGTGCCAAGTACCTTGACTAAGTTTTTTCAGTTACTGTTCGAAATGCCCCACAAGATCAATGGGGTTTTATGTCCCTTTATACATGAGGATGGAGGCCCTTCAAATTCCACATGGCCCCACCAACGTCATCATCACCACAGACGTGCCCCTTTCCCCCGTCTCTGCCAGTCAGCGGGGGTGCAGTGCTCTCTGTCTTCCAGGCCAGAAGTGAGTCACCATTGGCTCTTCCCAAGCCCTCTCCTAGACTGCCGCACCTACAGACCACCACGTCATGCGAATTCTGCCGTCAGTGATGCTCGAGTTTGTCTGCTTTTCCCCATCCCACTCTCACCACCCTCCTTTCATCCATACCTTCTGCAGCTCTGATCTGGTCCACTGTAATGCGCCATTGCTGGTCTGTCTGCCTCCAACCCCGATCCTTCTCAAATTCACCGGTTAGGACACACTGGTATTCAGACACACAGATCTGATTACATCCGTGCTATGCCTAAAACCCTTCAAGGGATCCTCTACACAAACCCCACTGGCATCAACCACGGGGCAAAATTCAAGTTCCTTCATGGACATAAAGGAAACACAGCCCTCCACGATTCTGGCTTCCCCATCCCCACACCACGCTGTTTCCCACCTGGGCCTGTTCGCTCCCGCCCTGTCCTTGCCCTTCCTAAAAGCTCACCCTACCTAAGCACTCGTCCTTTGCGAATGGCTGCACATGTCACTTCCTCCGGGACACCTTTCCTCTGAGCTCCCATGGACATATCCAGATCTTACAGGCCCGGGTTATAATCGTTTGGTTTTTTTTGGTCTGTATTCCCCATTAGATTATGATTGCCTTAGGGCTTGGGATTGTGACTTATTTTTGAATCATCAGTGTCTAGCACACTACTGGCACATGGCTGAATGAATAAATAACTATTTTATTTTAATCATTTCATGCCTATATACCTAGAGCTTGGCGTATCTTGTATAGTACAAAGTGCTTTATCATAACTTCACACTTTATACATTCACTCATCTTAAATAAAAACCAACACTAACGTCTACTATTGTTTAGGATTGATTATTAGAATAGCACCAGACCTAACACTGAGAGATTTTTATGCTTGAGGGGGAGGCAGAGAAGCCACACATAAATAAAAGTAAATAAACTGGTGAATATAAATGATACTTAGTGACTGTTCATGCCATCAGATACCTACATACAATAACAAGTGACATAGACTCCAAGTGACAGAGACATGGGCGTCTATGAGAGCTATAGTAGGGGAGTTCTGTCGAGGAAAGGGGATATGAACTGTTGAGAATAAAGAAAGGAAAGAAAGGCACTTCCAGGAGAAAGGTCCCAGCATGGGCAACCGTGTGGCCTCAAGCTTGAACACGGAGTGTCCAGGAAACCGAAGGACCCCCTGGGAGGGCTGGCGTTGGGGACAGTGGAGAGGTGGTTGGGTGTGCAGGGTGGGTCAGCTTGTGAGGTGCCTTTAGCAGTGGGCTTGGGCTCTGAGCTTCATCCTATGGGTGGTGGGACTTCAGAGCAGGGATGTGTCAGGAAGAAGAGTATGAGGGAAGGGAGAACTATAGCGCTACAGGGTGTGAAGGGGGACATTCAGGAACCTTTGCAACATTCCCAGTGATCTTTAATGAGGCTTCATCTAGGCTGGTGGCCGAGGGGATAGAGAGGAGGGACCACAATGAAGTCAGCTTCTCTGAGGTCTGGTAACTGACTGCCCATCAGAGACAAAAGAGGGAAAAAGAAGAGCAGTCATTCTGAAGAGTCAAACTGGTTGGCTGGTGTGTGTGTGTGTGTGTGTGTGTGTGTGTGTATAAAACCACTCTCAGAAGTAACAGGTGTGGTCCCATTGTCTCTGACATTCCACAGCTACCCCTGGCCCCCCACAGTGGCATTTCAGGGTGCAGAGCCCTGACCCCTCCTCTGGAGAACGCAGATGCAGTTGTGTGTGTGTTCTCTGCCCAGAACAAGGGGTCTGGCACATGGTCCCTGCTCACTACTGTTGCTTCTCCTTGTATCTTACTGTCTCCTTCTCAGCATCCTTTGCTGGTTCTGCTTCATCTCTCAACCTTTTAAGGAAACAGGTCCTCTTCTCCTCTTTTTATTTTTTTTACAGAGAGAGAGACAGACAGAGAGACAGAGATAGACAGAGAGAGACAGAGAGAGAACTGAACTGGGGGCACAGTTCAGCATATGGGTCCACACGGGTTGGGGACAGGACTCAATCCCCAGTCCCTGGCGCTGCAAAGTGAGCGCTCAACCCACTGAGCCATCCCGGCTCCCCCCTCTTCTCCTTCTGATCAACATTCCCTTGGCGATCCCATCTGGTCTCGGAGTCGTAAGGACCACCTACACTCTGATGACTCCCAAGTGTCTAGCTGTAGCCTGGGTTGGTCCCCTGAGCTCCAGGCCCACATATGCAACTGCCCACTTGTCAACAGCTTTGGAGTCACCCTTGAGCACTCTCTCATGTTCCACAAACTATCGGCAAATCCCGTTGCTGCAGTCAAAATACAAGGGCTGTCCAGAAAGCACCCAGCCATGCAACCATTCTCATCAGACTGACAATGGCTGGATGGCTTCTGGACAGCCTTCGTATAGCTAGAACTCAACTCCTTCCCATCACCTCTGCCACCAGGTCCCTCCTGGGTAGCTGTGATGCCTCCTAATGCGTCTCTGCACTGCTACCTCCATCTATTTTCAATGAGGCAGCCACAGCGATCTTCTTAAATGTGTGAAATCGTGTCGCTGCTCTGCTCAGAAAGTTGCCACAGCCCTTAAACCACCCAGGCCAAGTCCTTAGAAAGACCTAAAGGGAAAGATGGGAGGACGCGGAGGTTCAGCTGAGATGCTGCTGCTTCTGTGGAGTTGCAAAGTCGGGTCTAGAGCTTAGGAGAAAGTCAGGGCCGAAGAGATGAGTCTGGTCCCTGACTGTATAGAGAGGGTCCGGGGATGTGACCATGATGGGGATCTTCGGGGATGAGAGAGAAATCTGAGCAGTCTTGTTTAGACGGCCAGACGGCCAGCAGCAATCTGAAAGGCGGAGTCGCTGCCCACAGGGAGAGCTAGTTTCCAGTCAGAATTGCAGGGAGTCATCGTGTCAAAAGTCCATAAACTGCATAGATGATGTAATGTAGAGTTGCACACCTGGAAACTATGTACTTGTTACCAACCAATGTCACCCCAATACATTTAATAATAAAGAAAAAGAAAAAAGTCACATAAATTGAAGAGAGTGGGGTTCAAGACGGTAGTAAAGCTATGCTGGCGGAGGCCGTTCTGCAGGGGCTACGGAGTAGAGTCGAGAGTTCGGGCAGTTCCTTCAGGAAGCCGAGCAGGGCAGGGGTGGGGGAGGTGCAGGAGGAAGCTGGCTGAGCGAGAGTAGGGCCGCCAGCTACTGCCCAGGCGCCTAGGCTGACGAGGAGTGTTGCCACTTAGGAGCTGAGTGAATGACACAGTCCCTGTCGTTTCTGCACCAGTTCCCCGTCTACAAACAGGCACAAGCACAGTAGTGACGGGCTTGCTGTGAGAAGGAAACAAGACAACCGAGGGGAAGTACTTAGCACGGTCCAGGGCACCGAGCCAATGGCACTGCCGTTTAGGTCTCACTGAAGAACTGATGGCGAGAGAGGGAAGCTAACAGGGGAAGCTTCCCGGTGTGGGCTCATGACACGAACCATCAGAGGCAGAGACCCACCAGTGCACCGTTCGTACACAGGAAAGCAGCCCAGAGCAACCTGTCGCAAGTCCTATGAGAGGGCGGGGGCAGTGCCAGGATGGAGGCCGGGCCTCTGTAAGCCACCCCGGCCTGGGCGGCTGCACCGCGCTGTGGGAAGGGCCGTGTTAGTGCTCTCTCATCCCGCTTCCTCCTCCGTGGGGACTGGAGGGACCTCGGGGGTCTGGATGTCAGTCCCAAGGTGACAGCTCGCTGCCCTCACTCGGCCAGCCTCAGGCTCCTCCCGTGTGAAAAGGGAGGGAAGTAGCTGGAGATGCCCCTCCACCGCAGAGCTGTTACAGGGCTCTGAAGTGACGGAGCACGAGCCCATACTCGGGGGAACGCCAGGTCAACGTTAGTTATCATCTCCTCCTCCCTCTACAGCCCTTCCCACTGTGATAAACAGTGTTTGCATCTGAGACCATCAGCCGTTGACCCAGAGCTCACAGCTAATGGACTCGCCAATGGAGCTAATAATGAAAACATCGATTACTGCAACCGGCAGGCTTTGTGCCTCCCATCCTTACAAGAAAGAGGCAAATCCCAAGCAAACACGCTCACGTGGAGCATTTCATTAGAATAAGTGGTCCCCGGTGGTGGCCCCGGCTCCTTCAGGACGCAGCCAGTTCTCAGGTGCCCACCAGGGCAAGCCCCACGTGCCTCCCCCTGAAGCCCTGTGGCCACTGAGGGGGTGGGGGAGGGCGGGGCAGGTGTGCAGGGGCACTGCTGACACTATGTCCCCCAATGGCCCGTGGATGGGAGTCGGGGGCCCCGCGTGGAGGGCGTATTGCTCCTGCAGGAGGTCTGGAGAGCTGCCGTGGTGCTGTCCCGCCTGGCCCCACACTGTAACAGCGCCCCCTCGCTACCTTCCGGCTGTGCCCTTCCACATTGAGCAAGGGGTCTGTGGGGCTGTGCCCTCCTTTCGCCCACACTCTGGGTGTCTGGGACCTCAGTATTCTCACCCTGCTGGCCCCAAATTTGTCTGCAAGGCTGCCGCAGGCCTTTTCCTGGTATTTCTTAAGGGCGGTCTGCCCCACCTGAGCATGCGCCCTGGGCCCCGGGGGCAGAGCAGCTAACTACTGCACTCCCATGCTGGGAGCAGGGTCCTACCTTCTCACTCGTCTCCATGGCTCACTCAGCCCTACGAAGTCACCACTCAGGAGCGTGGAACGTTTAGTTAGGGGAGCAGCACATTTCCTGAGAAGTCAGGCTTTTCTCCATCTAGCGCTGAGAAGAGCCATGTGTCCCCGCCAGGGCCCCCGTGTCACTCTGACGTGGCAAAGGCAGCAAGCAGCCAGCACCTTTCCATCCCCACACACCTCCAAAGGAGGGGCTCGAAATAAGGCCTCATGGCAGGAGGTTAAGGGAGGGGAGAGGATGGAGAGAAGCACTTTCAAGGGGCCGGTGGGGCGGGCTCGGGGCCGGTGGGGCGGGCTCGGGGCAGGTGGGTGTGAGATTGGGGCAGGTGGGGCGGGCTGAGGGCAGGTGGGTGTGAGATCGGGGCAGGTGGGGTGGGCTCGGGGCAGGTGGGTGTAAGATCGGGGCAGGTGGGGTGGGCTCGGGGAAGAACCGGTGGTGATGGGAGGTGGAGGGGCAGTATGGGCTCTATGCCAATGCCCTCTGTCACCTGGTGAGTCACAAAGCCCACGCAGATGCCAGTCCCAGCCTTGGGGCTGGCACAGATCCTGATTCTCAGATGGTTTGCGCCGTGATTACAGAGTAAGCTTTAAAATTAGGTGTTCCTCCTTTTGCACCGTTGGTGTCAGGCTCCGGGAAGCCTGTGAATACCAGCCTCCTACCTCCCCCAGCTCCCCTTCCTTTCTGACCACATCCTTTTCTCTTTGGCACTTTTCCCCACAGCAGAAAAGCCTGTCTCCAGTGTTTGAAAGAGCGCTCAGTGTGGGCCGGGGCCCAGGCCGAGGGGAAGGCCTCTCTCGTCAGCACCCTCCTCTTCATTTGGACTGGATCTCTGTGGCCGTGGGGACACCTTCTCATGATGGATTTACTTCACTACTGGAGGTCAGGCCCCATTTGACAGCCCTGGGGTCTCTGATCAGCGCTCAGTTTTCTGGGTCGTGTCTGAGGGGACTCTACCTGTGACTGCCCTTCTGAGCTTCTTGAAGCAAAGCGCCTCCCCCCACCACACACACACAGAGCGCTGAGGCTGCGGAGCCTCAGATGCCGGCCTCATGCAGGCCTTGGGCACCTGTGCAGACCTGGGCTGTGTCCCTAAGGAGCTGGCCAGGCATGGGCCCTGTGCTGGGCATGGCAGGGTCTGTGTCCGGCCTTGGCGAGCTCACAGCTTCCCAGAGGTGAGAGGTCAGACGGCCTCCCGATGGCACAGACACCAGAATTTGTCTCTTCCCATTTTGCACCGCTACCACCCTGCTCACAGCCACGTCTCTCAGGACTCTGCCAGCCCTCCTTGCTGGGCCCAAGCCCAAGCTCGCCCCACACCGGCAGCCACAGAGGCGGCTTGTAAAAATGTACATCAGACCCTGCCTCAGCTCTGAGACCCCCACTGGCCTCTACAGCAAGCCCAGCACCACGGTGCCCTGTGTGGCCCCCACCAGCTACCACTGCGTCTCCACCACGGCCCGGGGGCTCCTTGCATTCCAGAACCCGACTGTCACTCCTGGAACAAGACAGGCCCCCTCCCCACCTCTGGGCCTTAGGACTTGCGGTTCCCTTTGCCCAGAGCCCTGTTTGCTCAGCTCGTTATACGCTCAGCTCGTTATACACTCAGCTCCTTTTCACTCTCAGTGGTTGTTCAAAGTCACCTCCTGAGGACCAGCCTATGGATGGTGTGCGCATTTCAATGTGCTGCATTAGCCTTCCCCACTGGAGGGCAGGCACCTCAAGGCCAGGCCTTGCTCGCCTCTGTGAGCAGCCCCGTGTGTGTATGTGTGTGTGTGTGTGTGTCCAGGGCTGCGAGAGGCCACAGGGGCCACAGGTAATGGTGTTGCATGGTCTGGCCACGACAGCCAGCAGAACCCTCCACTTCCACCCTAGAAGTCGGACAAGCCAATGATGGACAAAAGGGGAGGGAGAATGGGTGTGTGTACTTCCTTCTTATTTGGAATTCTGCTGCTACAGGTAAACCCTTCATTAAAATTGAGGAAGATATTATTGGGTGGATTCACCAAAATGTTACAAGTGGTTATCTATGACCATGGATTGTGGGTATTTTCCCTTTATTTTTGTTGTATATATTCTCATTAATAAGGTTAATTTGTATTTATTGTGTAATCAGAGTGATGAGTTATTCACGTGACGACGTACCGTGACCTTGTTAGACTGGCTAGCACAGGGGAGGAAGCACACATACACACACTGCCCAAATTCTGCACACAATTCTGTGGGATAAAGGTTCTCAGTCTATTATAGCAGCTCTAGGAACCATGGACCTGGCCAGAAACCACCTCGCATGCCCTCTGGGCAATTCCTGGGCACTGTGTCCACTGAGAGCTCTTTCACCCTCAGTTTCCTTGTCTATGAAACCGAGAGGGTGGACTCAGCCTCCCTGCGGACGAGGCTATGTCAGCTCCCACAGTCTCTGACCAAAGACCTCGGTCTTGGCGCTGATGGCCAGTGGGACTTTAGGGCCAAGAAAGGAAGACAGCATGGTTTCAGGCATGAGAAATACAGTGGGTCCTCCCCAGGGATGAGCTGCTTCTCCCAGAACACAGGCCCCACACAACTGGTCCTCCTGGGGCTCCAGGCCATTGGGGTACCCAGGATGTCTGCCCTGGACCTACGGCCCAAGTCCCCACTCACTCTCCTCCCCAGGGCTGTGGCACCCTCCTGATGGAGTCCCCTATACCGCCTGCCACTGGGGAGCCCGCTGGACATCGCTGACTTGCTGGCTGTCAGGCATCAGGTGGCAGAAGGGGACACTGCTCCTGCCAGCACACCCCTGGATCCCAGCCCTAAACTAGAGCAGAGATGACCCATCTGGGAGCAAGAGCCAGTCCCCTGGATGTTCAATGGATATGACCAACAGTAGGAGCAGAATGGGCTCAAAGCACCCACGGCCTGGACTTCACGCCACGGGGCTGACCTCAGAGCCACCTCCCCCGGGTGCAGCAGACACATGGGATCTCTGAAGTAGTCATGTTTGTACCCACCAACAACGAACTGTTGAAAAAGGCAATTAGGAAAACAATCACATATAAAACAGCATCAAAAGACCAAAAAGCTTAGGAACAAGTGCCCCCCCAGCACCCCCAGAACATCCTGTGGCCTGAGTGCCACTCCTCACCTCCTGCCGTTGAAGTCATGACACCCACCAGGAGCCCTGTCACAGCCAGTTGTGTGTCCCCTCACCCATACTGCCTTGGCACAGGACTCCATGAATTAGGTATTCAAGGAATGAATCAATCAACAAAAAAGTGGGGAGGAACACAGATAACTTTTTAAAACTGAAAACACACCCCAGTCATGAGGAAGGCACCCAGTTTCGGGGAAAGAGCACAGGGTCTCTCTGGGCTCAAAGCCCACCTCTGCCACTCACCAGAGGGACAGTACAGACACGCTCTTAACTCCTCTCAATCTAAGTGGCTGCATGTGTCAGTCAGGGCTCCTGAAGCCCCTTCACGGGGACAGTCATGTAGACTAACAAGGTGACCCGTACCACCGAGGACCTAGCACAGCACCTGAAGTGGAGTCCAGAAATGGCAGGTCCCTCTGCAGAGCTGAGGGCGTCAGTGGGCTGTGGAGGCTTGGGCAGAACCCTGGCTCCGTGGTTGACCAGCTGCTTGATTCCCGGAGGCACTTCTTCTATGGTGCTTCCTCCTTTGCAAAATGGAGGTGGTGAGAATGGAAGCCACCTGTCGGTGTCATTACAGAATGAGGGCCTTTGTGCGAAGCACTTGACTTGAGCACAGCGAGAGGGGTGTCCTGTTCAGACCCTGCAGCCAGTGGCCATGCTGGGGACACTTAGCTGTCCCTGGGTGTTTTGGAATCTCTCTGCCCCCCTAGTTTGGTTAGACCCATGTGAACTGCTCTGTGCACCCATATGTGTCCACCTCCACTCCCTGCAGACAAGCACCTCGCTGAGGTCTGAGCAGGGACAGCCTGATAAATCATTTCCATGGCTCTGCCCCTGGGGACACGCACTGAGCTGCCTGCATCCTCAGATCGTCTGCCCCGTAGCGGCCCCATGTCTGCCGTCCTGCTCCGTGCAGTGACATGTAGGGTGTGAGGGGTCACATGGTGGACAGTTAGTGAAAATAAACTGACTGCTGGACCCCAGCACTCCAGCCTCAGCCTCGTCTCTCTGTGACCCTGGCTCTGCTCCCTCCTCTGCTTAGTCTTGTGAGCTCGACCCTCCCCCACCCTCGCCCCTTCCCTCCCAGGCATTATGTTGTTGGGTGGGAACTGGGGGCTCCTTGAAGAGGAGGCAGAAGTGCGTGGCAGTTGCTAGAAGGGAACCGAGCGTGTCATCCCATCAGACAGACGCACGTGCTGCTGCCTGAGCCAGCAGGGGTGGGGTGGGGTGGCTCAGGCAGCAGAGGCCCATGGAACCTCACGCTCTTTATCTGGTGGAGTCAGGAGCTTTGGGGCTCTTCCTCTATTTGGAGCCCCTCAAAGCTTCATGAGAGGTGACGTGGGTTCAGAAGGAACACCCTCATCAGCGTGCAAGGCCCCTTCAGTCCACTGCGCCCATTTCCCCTCTCTCTTCTCAAGGGAGTGTTCTCTCTCCTGCAGATGCTTGTGTGGCGGGAGGAAAAAGCTCTGGGTCCACGTTCCAGGCTGTCACTCAGCTCCTGACTCTGTCACTGAGGCTCTTGGCCTCAGTGGTCTGCGCTGTGAAATGCAGTGGATAATGCTTCCTCAGAGAGCCGCTGTGTGGGCTCTATCAGACGTGTGAGGAATGGTAGGTTTTATGCCCATTACAATTTCCAGGCTTCGAGTGACATCAGCTATGGCCAAGCCATTTCCATCCTGTGATCCTCTGTGAAGGCCTGTCTGACCACTCGTGCCCGCCCAACTTCTGGACAGCGTGTGACTTTTCCCCACAGCACTTGGCACCCAGGTGTGGGGGCTGAGGGGACAGGTGCTGGATCAATCTGGGGCTTGGGTTTCGCTTGGTTGGTGGCCTCCCCAGTTCACTTCCCATCACAGGCAGGTGCTCCCCTGGTCCTGCCTAATCTGACCCTTCCTCTTCATCTCACACTGCCCTCCCTGTGAACCTCAGCACTCCACCACCAGCTTTCCTTCCAGTACTGAGACGTGCAAGGCTCTTCCCTGCCTCAGGGCCTTGGCACATTCTGTCTGGACTTTTTGCATTCATTTCCTGGGTCACTCGGAATAATCTGTAGGCCTAAGTGCAAATATCACTCCCTGATCTGTACACCCCACCCCACTGAACCAAGTTAGGTCTCTCTTATAGCACCCAGTTCTTTTCCTGATTCATAGAACTTGTCACTGTTGGCAATTGTGCACGTGCGCCTGCAGTGTACTGCCTGCCTGTCCACACGGGCTGGGACGTGTTGACTCAGCTCTGCTACAGACCTGCCGCAGGCTGGTGCACAACTGTATGTCATGACCGTGTGTGGAAGTAGTGCATGTCTGCAGAAGAGGATGGAGGATGGAGGATGGCGGGGAAAGAGTGGTGGCAGATATGGGCCCAAGAGGAAAGGGGGGGCACCGTGGGGCAGGCAGGAGAAGTCAGAGGGCTCTGAGTCCGATGTTAAGACCTGAGAATGACTGTTTGTATTTAACATTTCAGAGGAGCAGCCATGAAAGATGGTCCGTTTTGAGGCTCCCCGAGAAGTAGGTGCTGCCTTCTGACCGGGGCTTGGGCACCCCAGGTAGCCAGAGTACCCTGGGAACTGGGAGAGGGACCTGGAAGGAGCAGCAAGCTCCATGGAGGGGCCCCCACTGCCCGGGTCCTGTGGCGTGGGGTGGCCCTGCCCTCCACCCATACCCAGATGAGAAACTGCTGGGATGTCACAGTGGCCCTTGGATCAGCAGGAGGGAACTCTCTGGGTGGGTGTGGGGCTCTGTGGACACAAGGGCATGGGGATTAAAACCGCTCTCCACAGCGGTCTGGGGCTCATACTGCCTCTGACCACACGGGGGCGCTCGCCCTCCTGGCCTCAAAGACCAAGTTGAATGGGAGAGGCTGATGGAAAGGCAAACCGGAAGCTGGTAGTAACAGCTTACTGCAGAAGTACAAAACTCTTTTAAAATAAAAAGGTTCATCCTCTGTCACCCCCATCCTCTCTTACCCTCTGGTAACCACTAAACCAAGCTTGCCCAACCTGTGGCCCACGGCAGCTTTGAATATGGTCCAACACAAATTCATAAACTTTCTTAAAACATTATGAGATGATTTTGCGATTTTGGTTTTTTAGCTCATCAGCTATTGATAGTGTTAGTGTATTTTATGTGTGGCCCAAGACAATTCTTTTTACAGTGTGGCCCATGGAAGCCAAAAGGTTGGACACCCCTGCACTAAACTGTTGTCTGTGTCCATGAGTTTTGGTTTCTTTGTTGCTTTCAGTTTTATATCCCGCATATAAATGAGGTCATATGGTTCTTGACTCTTTCTGTTTGACTTATTTCGCTTAGCACAATAATCTCAAGACCCATCCATATTGTCACGAATAGCAGTATTTCATCTTTTCTTATGGTGGAATAATATTCCATTGTGTAAATGTACCACACCTTCTTTAACCAACCATTTATGGAAGGACACTTTGGTTGTTACCATGTCTTGCCCACCGTGAATAATGCTGCAATCAACATTGGGGTACATATGTCTTTATGGAAAAAAGATTCCAGATTTTTTGGGTAGATACTCAGATGAGGAATTGCTGGGTCATATGGTAACTCTATTCTTAATTTTTCCATAGTGGTTCTACTAATTTACATCCCCAGCAACAATGTATGAGGGTTCCTTTTTCTCCACAGTCTCTCCAACACTTGTTATTCCTTGTCTTGTTGATTATAGCCATTCTAACAGTTGTGAGGTGATACCTCATTATGTTTTGATTTGCATTTCCCTAACAGCTTGAGTATTTTTTTCAAGGGGAGTCAAATATATGGTGATGGAAAGAGAACCAGCTCTGGATGGTGAGCCCACAGTGAAACATATAAATGATGTATTATAGAACTGTACACTTGAAATCTATGTAATTTTACTAACCAATGTCACCCCAATAAATTTAATAAAAAATAAAATAAAATAAAAATAAAAAGATTCTTACCAAAGCCAGAAATACAATGCTCCTCCCTTCTCTCCTTGGCCCTAAACACTATTCACAGAGCCACTTTCAGACTTGGCGCTCTCATGTGGGTTGAAAGATGTCATCGTGGAAACTAGGAACCAGAAAGCCCCATCCACATGCACCATTCTTCTGGGCTCCTGAGCATACAGTGAGGACCCCCAACTATCTGCTCATCCACCCACACATGACCCTGTCCAGCCCCGGACAGGCAGATCCATGCCTGGCCACCAAAACTGACCACTCACTCAACAGGAAGACTGGGCAGAAGAAGTCAAAGTTACAGGGGAATAGAAGCCATGAGCCAAAGGAGGTCACTTCTCTGAGGACAATGGGGTTAGACCATCCAAGATCACAGATTAAGTTCATGCTTCAATGGCTGTGACCTACCCCACTGAAAGGAAGTTAGTCCCAAACAAAATCAATAATAAAGAAAAGCCACCTCAAAGATACGGCTCATTTTAAATGAGTTCCATGATTTCTCAAACAGTTTCCATGTGCCTGGCACTGTCTTGGGTGCAGGACATGAAGCCTCATAAAACAGGGTCCCTGCCCTTGGGGAATGGTGACATGATCTGGGGAGGACAGACTGAGAGGCAGGTTGCTTCAGTGTGATATGGGATATTTGGGGACAGAGCATGCCATCATGGGGGCAGTGGGAAAAGTGTCTGGGCCAGCCCGGGAGAGTAGGGTGGTGATAATGACAGCGACCCCTGACTGAGGGCTCATTCCACGCAGGCATTGTTTACAGCACTTGGCACGTGTTCACATTGTAATCCTCACAACTACCCAGTGAGGTTAGAACCAGCACTGTCCCCACTTTAAATAGGAGGACCTGAGGTTAGGGAGGGTAATGCAGGATTTGATCATAGGCCGACTGGCTCCTGAGCAGGATCCTGGATGAAGAATGTGCAAAAGAGGAAGCAGCGAGCGCCTCAAGACGTAGCATGTGCAGACAGGAAGAGAAGTTTCTGTATTACCTCAACATGAAGATGGGCCAAGAGCGAGGGAAGACAAGGCAGAAGGGGAGACAGTGGCCTTGACAGCTCCCCCGTGGTTGTCTGGCCGGTTAGTGGGTCTCAGGTATGGTCCTCTGTGGGTCCTGCCCCATCCCATTGCCATGGAGATGCTCCACCATTGTGGTGACCGAATGAATGGGAAAATAGCTGTAGCCAAATACTGGCTTAGAGCTTTCCATTTCACAAAATGCTCCTTTTAGAAATGCTCTGGTTTAATCCTCACAATCATTCTAAAATATTCAGTTCTCCACTTTTTAGACAAGGAAACCGATACACAGAAAGGTTCAATGGGTTTTCAGACGGTCCAACAGTTAGTAAGTGATGGAGCCACCTCTCAAACCTCTGTGTACACCCTCGTCTTCCTCAGATCTCCCTGAGGAAGGATGCCTGGAGACCTGGAAATGCTGAGCTAGCATTTTCCTGAAAAACAAACGGGTGGGAGCGTTATGTATCTAGAGTCTAGTTTTGCAAAGAATTTTCCAGAACTTGGCTCTCTGAGGGATTTGTCTAAAATGCCTGTAACAGACTTGGTAAACATAAGCCAGAAATAATTAGCTAACAGCTACATCAATGCTAATTATCTGTGCCAATGGAGGCGAGCATGGGGGTGGAGAGTAAAAAGCCCTGGAAAAGTACCCCTGAGACATGGGGACACAGCCCTGCTCCCCACAGCCAGGAGCCCAGGGCGGCCTGCACTGTGTGCAGCCTGCTCTTCAGAGCTGCCAGCGGTCTTCACCCTTCCCACCAGGGGCTTGCTGAAAGGGCCCCTCTAGGAGGTGGTGCTCCCAAGCTGCCTCCCCCTCCTGCCTCAATGAGTCCTGCTCAGCTGCTGTGACCTTTCACCTGGGATTCAGTTCCGGTTCTCTGCCTGCTGGGCTTCTAGCTTCCTTAAGCTGGCTTGTCACCCAGGATGCACATATGGGTTCTCCTTCGCTCCACGCCCCTCAGCTGCAAGCCAGCCTTGCCCACCCAGGACCCCAGCCCTGACCCCCAGGCTCCTGGGCATGGGCTCTCCAAAGTGAATTTTGTGTATGCATCACACTCTCATTTTAGGTTCAACCACTTCACACAGTGCTTCAAATGTGGTGCCACCTGTCTGACTGTGTGATATGGAAGGAGACTCTTCCATGTCTTTTTTTTTTTTTTTTGCACATGTCAGAAATGCCATTCTAATACACATTTCTGATAAATGAAGAAATAAGTAACTTCAACCTTCTAACAATGTCCATTTTACAAAAGACCACACTGGATCTCATAGACTTTCTAGCTTGCCACCAAGTGGCTGGGCCACACTGAGTCCCAGACCTACACACCTTCAAATCCACCTGTCACTCTGCGGCCTCTAAGGAGACTAGCAGAGAAGCATTTTGGAACAGGAAAATCTTTATGTCGCATGTCAATAATCACCCATTAGTTCTTCCTGTTTTATAAGTGTCTTTAAAAACATGTATCCAGTTTCTGAAAGTGGGGCATGTCAATCTCTGAGAATGACCCAGAGCAGGTATCGGGCAGACAGGTGGCAGGAAGCCATGCCTCCAGTCTCGCTGTGAGCGGTCGTGGGGAGCAGTGGGACACACATTTGTCCGTGGTCATAAATTCTAACTTTCAAGCAGCTATTCCAAGTCTCGCCCCTTCCCAGGACTCTTACCAAGGAAAAAAGGGCCCTGATGGGGCATTTTCCTCTTTTAATTTCCTTTTCTCCTGGACCAAAACCAGACAGAGACCAAAACATCACTGCCTACCATTCCAGGCCCTGCCTGACTTGGAGCTCACAGAAACCACGGTTAAAGCAGGGGTGGAGGCTTGCCTTCTCCACAGACTGTCTTTAGTCCTCACCACATGGAAGGCTCTGAGACTGAACTGGGCCACATTAATGGAGGACAAACTCATGAGAGAAAAGTGTGTCCAGGCAACTCTGTAGAATAAAACAAATGTTCAGCAGAGGCTTCTCACAAGCCTGTGAGTGGCAGGCAGGCAGGTCACATGAAAGCACTCATTATTATAATACTTTTTAAAAAGCATGTGACAAATTAGCAGGCAAAGATTAGGCACTGGAGGGAAGGCAGGCATTGAGTTTTAGGAAAGATTTGAGGCGTACTGATTGGCTGGGATAATACAAGGACAGGGCTGTTTCCAAAGGGGACCACCTAGTTCTGGGATCAGTGACTGTGCCCAGGGGAGACAAGGACGTGGGACACAGGGAGGGGGCACTCAGGAAGTATGAATGAGTGTGTGCATGCGCGTGTATGTGTGCCCTTGACAGGGAGTATGAATAAGCATGTGCGTGTATGTGTGCCCTTGACAGGGAGTATGAATGAGCATGTGTGTGTATGTGTGCCCTTGACAGGCAGTATGAATAAGTGTGTGCATGTATGTATGCCCATGACAGGGAGTATGAATGAGCGTGTGTGCACGTGTGCATGTGTGCCCTTGACAGGCAGTATGAATAAGCGTGTGCATGTATGTATGCCCATGACAGGGAGTATGAATGAGCGCGTGTGTGTGCCCTTGACAGGGAATATGAGTGAGCGTGTGCGTGTGCGTGTACGTGTGCCCTTGACTCCGTGCTTTAAGCAGCCAGTGATCCAGGAGTGGGAGGAGGCCCTCAGGGATGAGTGAGTGTGTGCATGTGTGTGCAAGTGTGCATACATGTGCCTGTGTGTCCTTGAGTCCATGCTTTACAGAGCAGAGGTCCAGCAGTGGGAGGGGAAGCAGGTGGTCAGAAGTGCTGAAGGCAGCCCTGAGCAGAAGCCATTGGAGGGGAACTGTCTCCAGCCAAGAGACAAGTGGTGGCAAATGAGCAGGAACAGGGGTGATACGAATGAAAGTTCAGTGGGCCCCAAAGAACGGGAGGATGAGCCAGGAGGTGAGGACAGAGGAAGGAGGCACCACAGGGAAGAGGTGTCCTGTGGTCCCTGCGTGAGTCCATGTCCATGCCACGCGGGGCCCTGCCCCGGAGGAGCACGTGCCACGCTGACACGAGGGCTGACAGACGGCTGCACTGGGCACTCCAGCAGGGTGGGCCGGCACCGTCCTCGGCCACGCTACACTGGGGCGGACGGGAGCTGTGGGCCCACGCTGCTATGTCCTGCCAGGCCGACTGCCCTCTGCTCCACGCAGCCTGCACTTCACTTACGGGCTGAGAGTGCTGGCGTGCCCTGCAGCTGTGGGGCAGAACAGGCTTGCATTTCCTGCACTGGTTCTTTCTGGATATTGCCATACATCCAAATGGTCCCGCCTCCGGAGGGGGCTCTGTGAGGAGCAGAGGAGGGCAGGGCCCACAGAGGCTGCACAGGGCACCTCGGGTAGTGACAGCGGTAACAACGCTAGTGTTCATACATCTGTGTATGCGGAGGGTGCAGGGCATTTCATAGGTGTTTCCTCACTTAATCCTCAGAACCAGCCCCTGGACAGTGAATACTGTGAACCCAAGTTCTGGGAGCTGAAGTCAGGTGGCCGAGCCACTCTGACACTCAGGTCCCTGCTGGCCCTCCTCATCAGGATGGTGACCGCTTACCCTCCGCACCCAGCAGGCGCGCTGGCACTCCCTGCCCCGGGGTCAGGAGGCCGGTCCTCACAGAGCCCCACAGACGATGGGACTGGACGTGGGGCTGACCTTGAACAGGCGTCATTGAGCGTCCTCTACACTTCCTGCTGCTCCCACAGGATGTGGCCAGGCCCCGTGGCAGGGTGGCTTCCCTGAGCAGCACCTTTCCTTCCTTAGACATGAAACACTCAAGGCAGAGCCCCCTGCTGCCCAGTCCCACAAGCGGCGGCTGGCCACATGGCCGGGGGCCCAGGAGCACTCGGGTGGTGGAGCGAGGCCCAGGTGTCACAGGTGAGATGGGGTGTGCTGAGGAGTCTGCACAGCTGCTGGGCCGGTGAGGGGGCAGGCAGGGCAGGGGCAGGGGGGCCGCAGGAGAGCTCCTGGGGGCGAGCAGGTGCTCAGCACACCCATGAGGCAGGCCTGTGCTGGCCTGTGCTGGCCCTGCCTCTGGGGATATGCACCCTTCACAGCTTCTGATTCCGTGGCCTGGGCTGTGGGAAGCCACCTGGGAAGGGGAGGCTGGGGACTGCCCGGCGGGAAGGCCCCCTGTGTTTCCTTCAGGAGCCATGGAGCTGGCACCTCCACACAGTGGCTGTGAGGCACTACCCTGGGGAGAATACTCATTGCCCCTCTGCCCTGTCCTCCTGAGCCTACAGGGACCCCCAGACCTCCTCAGCCACCTCTCTCCTCACTCCTGCCAGGAAGGGGGCAGGGGAACCCGTGGGGAAAACTGCCCACGTGATAGACACAGCCAGTGATGCACACATCGTCCCCCGAGGTCTCTGGGGCTGCCTGTGAGCAAATCAGCCCCATTTGGGGGTGACACGGCCAGCAGGTAGTGAGGAGTAAGGTGCCGACCTCTGACAGGGACAAGGAAACACCATCAGCCGCTGAAAGCAGCGAGCTCAGCCAGCCAGGGACTTCCGCGCTGGGAACTGCACGGCCTCTAAGTACTGAGCTGGGCTCTCACAGGACTGCGACGCGGCCCCCGTGCAATCCAGAGTGGCTTCTGGGATGTGGGGTAGAATAAATAAAGAAGATCATCTAAGCAACATAACCATAGGTTTGTAGCTTAAAATGACATCTGGTGCCAACATTTTGTCTGCCTGAGAAACTCAAATTACCAGTCGTCACAGGAGCCTCTGCTGCTCTCAGCAAGGCTTCGTCCCGAGTGGCTCTGAGCTGTGGGAAGCACCAGCCCGGGTTTCCAGCTCCCCTTTGGGTCCCCATGGCTCTGTCATTACTCGGGAGCCACTGCTGGGGATGGCTGGCGGCTCTGCCCCACAGCGTCTCTGCGGGAGACAACTTTAAAGTATCCCAGTGCCCGATGCGCGGCCAGTGGCAGCGTCTTCTTTGGAGGGAAGGGAACCTGTTCCATGGTGGTCTCATTCCTGGGCCCACCACACACTAGCCACGTAACCTAGGGCGACTCACGTTGCTGCTTCTGGCCTCAGTTTCCTCGACTAAAACGAGAATACGGAGGATATCTCCACAGTCCCCAAGGAGGCAGAACTGCTCCAGTGTCATCTGCCTCTCCTCACCCACTTGGCCTTCCTCCCAGAACACCCACTGTGGAAGGTCTGCTTGCACCCCACTGCACCCCGACCTTTGTCTCAGGAAGTCAGCCTGGTTGCCAGGGAAACCAGGCTGGAGTCCCAGGATCAGGAGAAGATGAAGAGCTGTCCTCAAAAGAAAAGAGCAGGGGTTTGTTCCTGGCCCTGACCTGGGCCCCGAAGTCCCCACTGCACAGCCTGCCTCTGCACAGTGGGGAGTCTCTGAACATCAGGCCGTGGGAGACGGGACTGAGCTCTCTTACACTGCTGCTTGGACCCTTTCATCATCGTTTCTCCAGGTGGCTGAGGCCAAGCCCCGCAGCGACCGATCACAGGCTTCCTCCCTGTGCTGCTACCCAAGGCCCAGCGCACAGGGGACTCCCTGAGCCGTGCCTGCTGCAGCTACTGATGCAGTGAGCTCATCTCCTGTGCACACAGGCTGGGCATGGCAGGCACTGGTTACTTCAGGTGCCACAGAGCTTGGAACCAAGTCACAGAGAGAAATCAAGGAGTCCCCAGTTTGGGAGGGGAGAGCTTGTGGCCTCAGCTAAAAGACTCAGCTTTTGCTCCCTCATCCACGGATCTCCGGGGAGCTGAGCACATGGGGCCTGGGAGCTGCAGGCAGGAGATAGGATGAGAAGCAGTCGTCTCAGGAGGGGGTGAGCTCCAGCGCCCTCTGCAGGGAACACTACGTGTGGGCAGGGACTGGCCCTACATAGTCACACTGGGGAAGAGCCTGCACCCTACAGTATGCACAAGGATGAGAGAGAAACCTGTGGGGTCCTGGCTGAGCACAGATGGAGGAGGATGCAGGAATTGTGGCAGCAGCGATCAATGTGAGCTCTCTACTATTTTGGTGACTGAACGTGGAGGGTAGAAGGTATAAGTCAAGCTTGCCCAACCTGCAGCCCAGGGGGTCACATGTGGCCCAGGACAGGTTTGAATGCGACCCAACATAAATTTGTAAACTTTATTAAAACATAAAAATTTTTTTGTGCTTTTTTTTTTTTTAGCTCATCAGCTTCGTTAGCGTTAGTGTATTATATGTGTGGCTCAAGACAATTCTTCTTCTTCCCATGTGGCGCAGGGAAGCCAAGAGGTTGGACACCCCTGGTCTAAGGCTTCTGTGTGAGGACGACTGATGGGGAGACTGTAGACAGGGGTCTCCCAACTATCCCAGACATGCTCGTCTAGACTTGACCCCTCTCTTTCATGTGTTCCCTGGATCAGGCCGCCCTGCGGTCCAGGTGGCGCGGATCTGCCCCAGGAGCCCCCAGATCATGAAGTTCGCTAGAAACAGGAACTTTCTCCAGGACTGATGGGCAGGGACAGGAGGATGGGCCTCACGTTTGTTCTCTGCACCCCAGTAAGTGGGACACTGCTTTCAGAGCTTCGTTGTCAGGTCAAGATGCTGGATATGAGTGATCTCACCGAAGCAGGGAGAAGACCAGCATCTCAGACACGTCCTGGGCGGCCTGCTACAGAGGCCGCAACAGCTGTCATCCAGCAAGCACACACTGGCCGGTTCATGCACTGTGTCCTTGCTGTCCCTGCAGTCTGTTCTGAACATGTAGTAAGTCTTTGCTTTCGTTACAGGAAACTGGAACTATCACTCTCTTTTGGCCAACTGAAGAGGCAGGAAACTCAAACCCACACGGTCCGAGAATATATCTTTAATAACAGAAAACTGTCAACTGACCCAGATGCTTTCTGCACAGGACTTTTGAGGGGGTCTCACAAAGGCAGGCCATCAAAGTTTGAGCACTGTTCCTGGTACAGAACATGCACTAAATAATTGTTCAATATTACCTAATTTCCCGTAATACTTCAAATGTAACCAGACAGAGAGCATGCCCTTGGCTTTCCAGAGGCTAGTTTATTATCTGTGGCTTTTTGGTCTTTTATTGCTCTCTGGCTAAATTTCCATCCAGGTCACAGTAATTCTGCCTAAGAGAATAAAAATTGAGTCCAGTAAATTGCATGACCCAGGTTCTCAAAGGCCTGATTAACATCAGGAGCATTACTCAGCACCACAGCCTCCCAGTTACAATTCTGCAATTTCATCCCTGGAAGTTGCTGGGCCTCATGGGAATTGCTGCTTCTGTCTCAGTTCTTGGGGGACAGCTCTCCACTAGCTCTGCCAGTCTCTTCAGCTTGGTCACCCCCATCTTCAGCATGGAATTATAGGGATTAGCTTCTTATTCATTTACTGTATTTCTATTATAATTATACTCACAACCCCGGTCCCTGGATAGACAGACACACAACACAAATGGAGGTGCAAGGCCAGAGCAGGGTTCTATGATTTTTGCCTTTCACCCAATGGATACAAAAACACAGATCAGGTTTTTCAGGTTCACAGTCTGAGTTAGCCTAGGAGAGAAACATCTGGCGCCTGAGAGGGCAACCTTCCCTTTGATTCCTCCTCCTGATGCTATAAGACCAAGCTGAGGCCTCATTCCTCAGATAAGAGGCATGTCAGGGAAAGGCCTGGAAAAGACGTTCAGTCCCAATTTCACTGACGCAGAACCATGCACACTAACTCCCCACTGAGTCCACTCCTTTCTGCAGATGCCCTCGATTCAAGGCGTGGCTGGAATCTGCTGGGTGCTCTGTTGCCCCCAAGAGGCAGCCGTTGTGCGAGCTTCTGCCCTCAAACCAACAAGTCCTGGACCACCGATGAGACCACGAGTGCTTCCCACAGGCCCCAGGCCAAGCCCTCTCTTCAGTAACTGTCCTGTCATGTACATACCAGCATGATCCCATTTTACAGATGTGGAAACTGAGGCCCAAGAGGTTATGGAATTAACCCAAACTAGTAACAATGAGTAAGTGCCAGAGCTGGGATTTGGGCCCAAGCCATTAGATGCTAAAGATCTCATTCTTGGGAAAGCCACTTAAAATGCATTGTTAAATTGGCTTAAGTGAGATGTTTTTGCTTTTTCTTTAAATCTGTCCTCTAATTAAAAACTAAAACTACAGAAACTGACCATAGTGAATCAGGGTGAGCTGTGCCCCATCTGATGCACGTCCTGGGCATGTCCTGGCCCGGATGGGGGTGGGGAGGTGGAGAGCATACGAACAAGGTGGCTGTCGTGAGGGTGTGGTGCCCTTGGCTCTGATGTGTTGTGTGAACTGGCCTGCCTGCCTCTCTCAGGTTGGAGTTTCCAGGTACAGGAGACTGTGGCACAGGGGACACAGAACCGGAGCCTCCATGCAGACGGGCACTGCTGCTAAATCTCAGCTCTGCCACGTGGGGTGGGACGTCCAAAGTGACGTCGGACAGAAGGAGACCGCCCAGCAGAACTGCTTGGGCTCCCCTGCCTGGGGGGACCTGCGGCACACACATTCTTCATGGAACAAGACACAGGACAATAAATAAACTAGACGCTGTTTAGTCTTCCAACATTCAGCCAAGGCATCTCTGCGCATACGCTACGGGCACCGTGGGGATATGATGTATGATGGTAAGAACACGTTTTCTATTGCACATTAGAATTTTGGAAGTGCTCGCTCATGTATCATCTAACTGAATTCTGGAAATAAACCAGAACATAGGCTAATGTCAAGAACCTGAGGCTCAGGGGAGGGTGTCCTAGGTCATAGTACATGGCAGAGCTCAGACTAAAGGCTATTATCACTCACTCACTCACTCACTCACTCAGCTGGCCAGTAAGTCACAGAGTGAGTGAAATTTTCCAGACCTGATTTTGCTATAGATCTGTCACCTTTTAGAAAACTCTGGCTCTGAAGGCCAGAGGCCCCAGGGGCTTGTGAGAGGAGAGAACATCTGTGTCACTGACATGGTCTCCCCAGGAAAACGGCTGCCCTCTTGAACACAAAGAGAGGTGTGGAAGGTAGAAAAGTGAACTTCGACCTCATGCACAGTGTTTCTTCCTTCTATTCAGTTCCTAGCAGTCCAGAGACTATCACACTGGGGAAACTGAGGCAGCCATCAGCCACATGCTCATTTTGGCTCCACAGCATCCCTGTGAGTAGGTGAGGGCAGCAAGCTGAGGCCGCCACAGCCCTCGCTGCTCTGCAGGTCCCAGGAGCAGTGACACGCCGGGGGTTTGCCCACCATCATGCATTTCCTGCCCTCACGGAGCTATTCAGCCAGACCCCGATCTTCTCTCTTGCACTCCCGCAATAGCTCCATTTGACATTCAGTTAAACAGCATGGCTCTATGTGGTGAGCACCGGCGGTGTTTTAGGCTCTAGGCTGGTCCCTGGGCGTGCAATGATGAAATGACACAGTGCCTGCCGTTTTAGTGAGGGATGCGGGAGGAGAACGGACAGCGCTAGTGTGCAAGGTGGGCTATAGTAGGAAGAAGTCCAGGCACAGGCCAGTGCACGGCACTTGGTCCAGCTGGGGAGGTGGGCGGAGGTCTGGGAACAAGGGAGACTTGGGACCCCCTTGTCCAAGGCTCACCTTCCTAATAACCCCTCGTAGAGTCCTTTTGCTGTGAAAACCCAACCAGACCGCTCCTCTTCTCAAAGCCCTCCAGTGGCTCCCTGTCACTCCAAGAATGAAGTGCAGGCTCCTAGTGAGGCCCAGAGGCCCATGTTTAGAGGAGAACTCATGTCATGATGCCCCAATATACAGACACACACACACCTTTCTCCCCCAGAATGGAAGCATCTAGAAGGCAGAGCCTGTATCCAGTTTAGTTCTCTGTATCCAGAGCTATCTATTAGGTGCTTGACATATTATTAAAGGTCTGAATACATTCCTGAGGCTGTCGTTGTCCCAAGAGAGAAGGCCAGTTCTGCTTTGCTAGGGGTCTCATGGCGAGAAGGGCCCAGGCCCCCCGCCCCCCTCGCCTGTTTTGGTCAGTGAGCAGAGAAGAGAGATTTAATAAGCTATGGGGCACACGACTCCCGAGGTGCAGCTGCAGGACCCCAGTTTCCAGAGCCCAAGCCTGGAGTTCTTCCTAAGCCTGACACAGAGGCATCTCAGGTCAGTTGGCACGGCTCCCCTAGTGCAGTCCCTGAAAATGCCTTTGTGACCGGCCCCTCCTCCAGCCCCCGGCAGCCCAACCCCCACCCAGCCCCCGCCCAGCACTCTGCACACACCAAACCTTCACAAAGTTACACGAGAACGCTGAACACGCCCTGCTTCCCACCAGGAAGGGCTTATAACAGACAAATTCTCCCGTTCTAGTTTTCAAGGAGAAAAGAAGAAATGCACTTCAAGCAAGAAAATTGGGTGTCTGGGAAGGTTTCCAGCCAGGAGATTTCCAGCAGGACATGAAAAAAATGTAGTCCATCCCACATTATAACAGAGTGGGGTGGGGAGGCGCCTCATCCCGCCCCCCATCCCCCCATCCTCAGCGCCCTGTGCTAGTCCGTTCGGAGGACACTGAATAGAAGCACATGGAACCTGCCCAGGAGAGGAGAGCAATGCAGTATGGTTTAAAAGTTCACTGTTTTATCTTGTTTTCCTGCAAAATTCAGTCTTGTGGCTGCACCGTCCAACATCTTCACAGTGTCAGACTGTCTATCCACGCTGAGCCCAGGGACAGAGTCTAGTCTTGTATCCAGGGTCCCCCTCGGCCTTCTTCATTTGATGGTATAGAGATGGCGACTGTCACATGCTTTGGGGGAAGGAAGAGGCGAGAGAGATTCAGGGGGGCCTGTGGTTCCGCACACTATGGCCATCAGAGGGGCTGCTGGGAACACCACTCTGGGAACATCTTCTCCAGTGGTAACTGGAGTTGCTCAGACACATGCAGACCCTTGTTTGCTTCTGGGTTTTCCTCATTTCCAACCAGAACCAGAGATGGGACCCTGTGCCAGCTGCCCAGGCCCCAGACGACAGGCACCCCCCCTGGACTGCGGTCTGTCTACATCCTGAGAGAGGCTGTTCCCGCCTGAGCCAGGCGTGGCTCTGTCCAGAGCTGCCTGTCTGTAGCGGAGGCATGCAGCCAGGGAAAGAGAAGAGCCTGCTCTCTAGAAAGAAGGTTCATCTGCGGAGTAACTTTCCACCAGCAGGTTGGCAAGGTCATAGTGTGACACCAAATAACCCCAATCAAGTAAGAAGTTCTGGAGTTACAAAGCTCTTTATGTCTATATCCCTTTAGGAAGAAGAGTGTCTTTTCCCAGCTCCACGTCCTGATGTACTTCATCTCCACTGTGCTCTCTCTAGTCAGATTCACTGCCATAAGCTCACTCCTCAGCCAAAACGCCTGCTCGTGACTCACTGGGAAATTCTGGCTCTGCTCTGTGACCCCCAAGTACCCCTGGGGGGTGCTCATGACTATCTGTGAAACAGGGTTAAGAACAGGGTTCATGAGCCTTCCTCTCTAACGGCAGCACCCTACCACCTGTGCTGGCTCAGGGGTCAGCATGTCCTTGACTTGGATCTTGACTTTTGCCTGCCTAGGGTCTCTTTCTGCTTTCTTCCCTAGTTTAGGAAAGACTCGGGCCCTGGCGAGGATTCCTGCCTACTTCTGCATTATGTGGAACATGTAGTTTGCTGTTGGTGCTCAAAAAATACACCAGCGGAAAACAGACCCCCAAATAGCAAGTTTCCAGCTGGTCTTAGATGGTCAGGAATCCCACCCCCAAACCACGTTCCTCGTCAGCACAGGATGCTGCCTCTCTGATATGCTGGTAGCTAGAGTATCCACTTACCCCCATCTGAGCAGCACAGTTCCTAGGGCCTCCATTTCACCTGCTCTTAATGTAGGGTGAACAGACGTCCCGCTTTTGGCGGGACAGGCCCGATTTTTAACAATTTGTCCTGCGTCCTGCGGCATTTTAAAAAAGTCCCGATTTTTGGAAAGAATGCACGACAAGCTAGGAAACGGGGGGAGATAGACCAAATTTTTAATCAAGAACCCCCTCCCCGCCGGTCAATGGTGTCCCGCTTTACCAATGTTAAAATCTGGTCACCTTATCTTAATGGCACTGTTTCTCTATTAATATATGTGTTTGTCAGCATAGATTTCTGTCCAGAAGGCCATTGGCTGCTTTAGTCGTGGTGGGATTGGCTGAACTGTGGTGAGTAGAAAGCACTGGGGGTCTGATTGGTGTGGAAAAGAGTGGGTGGACTTCCCCTAAATGGTTATCATGGGTTCTAAATCTTCTTCCTGGAACAATTGGGGCATAGGGGCTGGACACAGGCAGAGCTGTTGAATGTCTAGGAAGGACAGGGGCTGAGTCAGGTGGGGGCTGGGAGATGATCGGGATGTACCTGGATGGGAAGCTAAGCAGGCCAGCCTGTGAGAGTGCTCACTCCAAAAGGCTGGGCCGTGGTGGTAGCTGGGGCGGGAGGTAGGGCAAGGGACAGAGGCCAGTCCAGGTTAGAGGAAAGGAGGCATGGCTGATGGTGCTTTCAGCCAATCTCCTGGACTCAATGAGGGTGGCTGCAGCTCATCTGTGGGGGAGGAGGGCAGACAGAGGAGGCAGGGCCCAGGAGAGGAGGAACAACTCAGGTGGTTCTGGGAGGCAGGCTCTACCTGCATGAAGAATAGCTGGAGGGCTATCCCCTGAGATGACGAGCCCTCTGCAGACCACAGGTAACCAGGAGTCAGGAGAGCAGAGGGGTTGCCAGCACAGAGGGGTGACGGTACTCCATGATCTCGGGTCCCTCTGCCCACTAAGTCTGATATTCTACAAGATTATTGTTGTTTAAAGATGTATTGTTTGAGAGAAGAGGAGCGAGAGGGGGGAGGGCCCAGAGCAGTCTCCATAGTTGTGACATGGTTTCATTCCACACAGGTGGATGTGGGCTCTATGGGGTGGGAACTGAACCCTGAGCCTCCTGCATGGAAGACAAGACCCTACACTGCTATCCCGGCAGTTACAGCTGCGCTGCAGTTCAGCACATGGGCTTGCATGGGCTGGGGCTGGGAATCAAACCCTAGACCTCGCGATTGTAAGACAAGTGCTCAACCACTGACTATCCCAGCATTCCTTCTGTGAGATTTTTAACAAGTCTATATGAAGATAGCCATTTGACGCGTAACTTCAGTTACTCACATAGCAAATTAAAAGAACCAACAGTTTCATGTTCTAATGGGTTTTACACCTTCACAAGATAGAACATGCAACTGTATTGTTAGAAAGACTCTTGCTGGATATGTTTATTACTTTGGTGGTTGATGATGGTTTCATGGGTGTATGCCTATGTCCAAACTCATCAAATTAAATATTCAATCTGTACAGTCTTCTTGTACCTCAGTAAATTAATTATACCACAATAAGCTGTTAAGTAAAAAAGATTGTGTGTGTATATGCATGTGTGTGTGTATGTATATATATGTGTGTGTGTGTGTATTTAAGAAACTTACAGGCTCTCTAATCCATTGTTGGCAAACCATGGCTGTTTTTACAAATAAAGTTTTATTAGGACAGCCATGCCCTTCACTTACATCATGTTTTTGGCTGCTGAATAGTTGTAGCAACGACCATATGGCCGGTGAAGTTTATTATCTGGCTCTTTAAAGCAAAAGTTTGTGATCCTTCAATCTAATCCAACCTCCCATTTTATAGGTAAAAAAACGAAGGCTGACATAGTTAAGTGACTTACTTTAGGTTGGGCCCGTTGGTGACAAGACAGAACCACGACATCTGACCCTCAGGCCTGTTTCTCTGCTTCAGCTCACAGGGCCCCCTGGATGGCTGCTCTGGTTGCAGGAGCCTCTACCTGTCACGCCATGTTTTCATCTCACAGATACAGGGTCCGATAGGGCCAGGGTGGGGGGCAAAGGGGACGCCCGGGGTCACTCCTCCCGCCCGCCTGCCACACCACGGCCTCGCACTCGTGGTTCAGCCACAGAGAGCACTCCAGGCTGCTGCTCCAAGAAGGCCGAGCTCTCGGAGGCCAGAGAGTTTCTAGGACAGTCATCTGCTCCTAGTCCCCTCTCTCTCATCATTAACGTTCACCTCTGGTATCCAACAAGTGGACACATTTACAACTGTCTCAGTTCAACTTGAAAACCCCTCTCCAGCGGCCAGGGAAATTAGTGCAAGCAGCCCTGATGGGTTAAAATGATTGTAACACCCCTAGTTGCCTTCAGTTCCTTTGGTGGCATCTGTCACCAACAGCAGGTGCCTGTGTTTACCTTCCTTTGAGATGCGAAGAGGAAGCATGCAGACAGAAAATTCCCAGCCCCAGTTAACCACAAGCATATTTAAAGGGACAGAGGGCCAATGCAGGGCCCAGGCCCGGTCTCTGCTTTCTGTGTGGGTTTCCCAGAGTGATGGGAGTCGGGCATGAGGAGGCTCTCCATATGTTCAGGTGAGTATCAACTGAAAGGTGACCCCCGCACCCTTCTGCTGGCTACCTCCCTAAGGAGCCTCTAAATTGCTTGCATGTCCTCTTCTTCTACACAGCTCCCTGAGACAAACAGGGATGAATACGCAGGAGACTCAAGTCCATCAGTGGTCCTAACCTAAGTCCAGAGAATCAAGTGGCCGCTGGGACTCCCCAGAGCCTTGCCAAGGTGATACGTTTGACACGTGCATGGTTCCCGGGGCCCACAGAGCTCCTGCCCAGCTCAGAAACTCTCAAATTTCTTTTTTTTTTTAATTTATTTTTTTATTGTTAAATTTAATGGGGTGACATTGGTTGGCAACAATTAGCCTGTTTCCAGATGTACAAGCCACATCACATCATTCATGCATCGTGTTATGTGCCCACCTCCTAGAATCAGCTCCCCCACCACCATATATCTGGTGCCCACTCCCCCCTCCCCCCACTACTCTCTCTCCCCCCTCCTCCCCCCTCCCCAGGTAACCACCAAA